>JBBPMF010000137.1:0-52703 GCA_038090175.1 Austroboletus eburneus | reverse complement strand
ACCAACACTGCTGTGCATTTCTTTTTTGGATACTTGTTCTGGGGATTAGAGTGCACACTAACACATGTATTCGAGAGATATCAGAAAAGTACTACCTAATATTTAGTGTGACTCCCTTTGGCTTTGAGAAGAGCCTGTACCCGATGTGGCATACTCTCAAATAAATTCGTAATGTAGTCCTGATTAATGTTACCCCATTCCTCCACTAAAGCCTCCCATAACTCCTCAATGTTCTGTGGCAGTGGAGTGCGAGTGCGCACACGACGATCCAAATGGTCCCAGGCATGCTCGATAATGTTCATGTCGGGACCTAGCATGTACTCTACACCTAAGGGCATGTCCTTACACCATTTGGAATGCCATTGATGCATTGATGCATGAGGGAGAGCCGGTACAGCCAAAAAAATAGGAGCATGCATTACTTATTTGAGCGACTGTACCTCCTTAGTTTGGTGATCAACCTCATCGCCTCGTCCCTTGATCACTATCAAGGGCTCCAATCCCTTGAGGCTTCAGCATGTCCTTGTGACGCCGGCTATCAATCACACCACCAGCTCGTGGGTTTGTGCACCCTGTTCGATCACCTCCATATCCACAACACGTGGTGAGCTTCCGAGGACACTGGACAGCCAGTCCAGCCCTCCTTCGCGGTTAACCCGCAACTTGGGTCTGGATCGTTGTGCATCGGCTTACATTCATACATGAGCAGTCGGAATCCCTACAGATGAGTTTACATTCAATTAAAGAGTACTGGAAATTTGCCATATCCAGTGTCATAACCAGTTTTCCGCTGTTAGCGAAAAAAAATTGACTGATTTCCTTTTGCTGGCTGTCCTCCGAGTTAGAGCTCGGAGGTTCCGACTCGGAGTTCTATCCGCAAATTTCGAGAGAAGAAACAAATCTCAGGCAGGTGTCGTTTACAAGGACATCATGCTCGTCACGTGAACGTCGACTAGTTAAATTTTATTGCAGGCAAAATTTCCGCCAATACTTGGAAGTATATGTATGCCCAAGCGTCTCCGCTGGCCTAGACTTCCAGATTTTTTTCCCAAAACGTCGAATTAAACTTCACATACAACATTCGCATTTTGTTTACAATTAAAACTTGTCCAAAATTCTTGTTGTGAAAAGGCTCCGAGCATGAACAACTCGGACCATCGACACAACACTCGATCTGTTCGAGTCTAGACGAGGTCCCGGAAAGTGTCAGTGAAATCGAAAATTCAAGAAGAGCTTCATACCTAAGAGTACATACTTGATAACCAACCTATCACCGAATTCCATCTCAAGGTAACACTGCCAAGTCAAGGCCAATCAAAACTGACATGACTCGTACTAGTGACATCCTTCGTGTACACGTTACGGGGTACACCAGAAGACGCATAGACAAAAAAAATCTAAACCAACCTGTGGTACGCCGTAACACGGATCAGCCTTCCAGCGCACGTATTCCACCGATCCGGGCCCAAAACATCGCCTCCTTCAACCTCACGAGTTCTTTCCACGTGCGCTCCTCCCACGTCCCATCGGTCGCGAACCCTTCCCACTCGGTGCTCGAAGACTGTTTGGTGCTCGTCGTGTCCACGGATGCATCACCGTCGCTCTCCGGAGCGCGCGGAGCGAGAAGCGGATCGGCAGTCGCAGACGCGCCGTTCACCGCTCCTTCGGCATGACCATTCGTTCCGATCACCTCGTCAACTGCAACGTCTTTAGCAGGCTCCGGAGCAGCCTCTATCTCCGGCGCGGATACAGGCACAGCCTGGGGAGCACTAGATTCCTTGACAACATCAACTGTTCCTTCACGTTCCTTTTCATCGCCCAGGCCGAGAACTTCCACCTCGCTTGCCTTGGGTGAATCCGAATCAGGGATAGGATCGATAGTGGTCGCCGCAACAGCTGACGTCGTCTCCTCGATATCCTTAACCTTTTCCTCTGTACCCTCGAGACACTCCGAGGAGGCAACAGGAGCCTTCTCCTCGTCCTTAATGCCATTCTCCACAACCGTAGGGCCCTCCGACGTTGAAGGTGGAAGCGGAAGCAGGGGCACAGGCCGTCTTGCAGCAGCCCGCCTCGGGAGTGGCGGTGCACCCGGTCCGGTCGCCGGCGCGGGCGACGCTGATCTGGAAGGAGCCAAAGGCGACGACATCGACGTTTTCCCCCGCAAATTCGATACAGAGAAAGGGTGTCCGGGAGACGAAGGCGTCGCACGCACCACACCAGAAGGCGCAGGCGATCCCGCGCGCGAATGGCTGATCGCGGGACTACCCGGGCGAGAGCTCGGTGGCGGGGACGCGGGAGAAGAAACGCGCGAACGAGGACGGGGTACAGGAGACGTCACCCGTGGCACAGGGCTCGGTGTTGTAGGGAGAGGAATAGAGTTTGGCGAAGGTGGTCGGGCTTCATCTTGGACGGGTGGCGCAGTTAGTTCAGCCGCTACGGGAGGCGGCGTTGCGAGTGGCGGCGAGGAGTCTTCCGAAGTCGGTGGAACAAAGGTAACGTCATCTATGGGAGTCGACGACGTAGATTTATCAAGCTCGGTCTTGTCTACATCGTTGGGGCCCTCTGCACTAGGAGTAGACTCTTTCGTTTCTGGAGTGCCAACTCCATTCTGCGTGGCTGATGAAGCAAAAGTTGTATCAGTCGTAGTCACATCGTGGACGTTCTTTCGCTTTGGAAGTGGTGGCGGGACCCGGGACGTGGGAGATTCGGAATGAGGATGAGGGGCGGAAGGGTGGGACGGAGGGGGGGTAAGTAACTGCTTTGCGCTGTCGCTCTCTTTCTCTCTTTGTTTTTCCTTCTCCTTTTCCCTAGAATTCTCTCCGGTTTCCTTACCCCAGCTAACAGCCCTCTCTCCCAATGCGCTAGCCATCTCCCAGAGCTTCCTTCGTCGTGGGGGAACGGGTGGCTTCTCAAAAGCCGGAGACGAGGGCGCGCCATTGGCATGCTGATTTCCCGTACCCGTGATAGCCAGCGGGGAAATGGCCCTGTGAGCATCATCATTGGTAACGGATTTGGGGACTTGAACAATCTCTTCTTCCCATATCCGCTCCACAACCCCAACTCGGACAAATGCCCACAAGGTACACGTACTTCGGAGCCTCGTCAGGCAATAATTTGACGTACATAGGGGATGCGGGACGTTTTGTGTTTGTACCTGAAGGACACGGGAGGACGTAATGGAATTAAGGGGAGGAGGTCGAGAGGAGTTGCCAACAGCGGACATGGACGCCGATGATATATGTAAGGGGGCTGGAACTGACGGCGACGTGGATCCGGTCGCGACAGCGAGGCGAAAAACGTATACTTGTCCAGGCGGTTCGCAATCAGGCGACCGTGCAGTGGCATTGTGATTCTGCGCGTTGCCCAACGCAAGGGGATATTTGAACCATGAGCCCCCATTCGTGCTTTGGGAGCGTGAAATGGGCGTCGTGGATGGTAATCGTGCGATGTGCGTCCCGCAAAGAGCACAGGACAAGGAAGATGTGGTCATCGATTGAGGATGTTGGTGGAGCTCTTGTACCAGGCTCGAAAAGGGCAGAGGTTCTACGGTCAACATGCCGGTATGAATTGCAGCAAGGACTGAGCGACGAGATAACCAATTCAGGGAAGGCGCAAGATCTAGACGTACAGTGGGTTCCCTGGCACATGCCGTCAGAGCAGGCGAAGAACAGTTTGGTCAAGTGGCTTACGAATCCTCGGTAAGCAGGCGAGCAAGAAACGGTTGATTGAGGAGGGTCGAGATAACAGGAGGTGCCGGCTGAGATGCCCTCAGTCCCCTCAGGTGGGAGACGAACGCAGTAAATTCAGCGTAGGGTGTGTGCGTGATCATGAAACGAACTCTGGGCACTTCGCCGACGCGCAAGTCCTCGCGCTCGGCCCACTTGCCCTTTCCCATAGTAACCTTGGCCTCGTGCACGTCACGTTCAGCCGCCTCTTTTTCGGCCTGGAGAGACTGCATCTGGACCTGCATGTCTTTGACTGCGTCTTCGGCAATCCTGAGGGCTTGCTCTGCATCGTACAGCTTCCGCTGGCTTCTGGCTTGATTGAGGCGCGCTTCGGCAACCATCGTGTTTGCCTGATGGAAGAGAGTCGCACTGAGATCATCGAGGTCCTTTTCGATATCGTGTCGTGCAGATTCCGCCTGTCCACGTTGAGCGGCCTCTTCCGTTGCGCGTTCCATCAACCTGTTGAGCTCCGCCGTCACATGTGCCTTCTCCACCAGGAGACCGGTGTTCAATGCGGCCAGGTGATGGCTCCGTTCGAGCTCAAGAGAAGAGATGGTGACCGAGGCATTCCGGAGTGAGGAAGAAGTGTCGTGCAGTTGATCCTCGAGGCCCGACACTCGATCATACGAGGCGACGAGCTTGCTGTTGAGCTGGATAACCTGAGAAAACAAGTCGGTTACTTGGGCACGTAAGGACGCGATGATCTGTGCTTGGGCTGCGGATGCGTCCTCGTCGGTCTCGTCGTTCACGGCCGCGTTGCTACGAGTTGTGGTGAGCACGCTCATGCCAATGTTCGTCGACCCCCGTACCTTTTTTCAATCTGCTGCGAGTCCGCCATCGTGCGCGGACAAAAAGTCGGCCTTCCCGGGATGGCGCCAAAATTAAACCTTAACCCCAATCGGAATAAAGGATCGAAATTTGAAGCGGAGGTTCAACCCAGCCCTCACTTGGCTGCGCTAACGGACGGTTCCGGCCTCTGCTCACCTAGTAGTCCAATGTACATATATGGCCCGGGCGAGAGTTTAGAGCTACGGTAAGTAAGCATCTCGCACGAAAAGGCTCTCAAACGGCCCAGAGGAACGAGCACGGATTCTCGCACGAGCTTTGCTAGTTGAACTAGCATCTAGTCCGGCGCCATGGGAACGAATCATCGTACTACACAAAGAAACGAACCATAGCTGGTTTATTTACCCTTCACATGTATTTTTCATAGGCGCATTCAGGTAGCGTGTCTAACTTTCGCTAAAGTAATGACTCAACTCTTTCACCATGTACTCGTCGTCCTCTACTGAAATCGTTTTCCCGTTGAGATTCCTCTGCCGCCGTTTGACATCGCGGGTATTGACACAGAAGGGATATTTCGCTTCTCCTTTCTTTCCAGACCAGTCGAAATCGACAAACATGTACTTTTTGTCCGTCTTGGACACCATGATGTTCACGTCGCGAATGTCCCCGTGGACAAATCCAGCTCGGTGGAATTCCGCGACCGTGTTCAACAGGTCATCGAAAACAGCTCGAGGCAAGGGATCGCTTCGATATTCGTCGAGGGTGTCGAAATCGTCAAGTGTATCAACGACGACCATGACCCACCCGCCCGGGATTTCGTGTCGCGCTCGCAACGCTGGCGCATGCTTTAAACGAAACATACATTCATGGGCTTCCCTGGAATATGTTCGACAGAATTTGATGCAGATTCGCTCTCGGCTCTCCACTTCGGTTCCGAAAAAGACGAGTGCGTTTTCGACCATCTGCTCGTAGGTGAACTTTATTGATTCCACGTTTTCTCCGTGACCTCGTTGGTAACTTGTTTGACACGGGAAAAGCTGTTCGTGTTCCCCAGATTCAGGCGTAATCTGAAAGGGAGTCGAAATCCCGAGTTCGGATTCGGATTCGGATTCGGTTTCTGATTCTGACTCTGATTCTGATTCGGTTTCAGTAGAGGGATGGGGGGAGTTAAACGAAGGCCTGGCTTGTGATGACGCTTGGCTTTCGGACGTGAGTTGGGTCCGCTGTCGAGTCATATCTCCCTCATACATGGTATCCAAACGCTGTGGGCTTTTGGAAGGGAGCTGCGAAACCTCCGATGGTTGGGGCGTAATTCGAATGGTAGCCAGAGGTTTGCTTGCTTCTGGAAAGTTTTCGTAGTATTTTTCAAGCCTACGGACCACTCTTCGGAAAGCCGCCATATAACGTGCCACAGTTGAAATATGATCATAGTTGGTCACGTGGGAAATGAGATTGAAAGTGGCCACCTTCACCGCCGTTGGTCGAACATTCCATGTCGCAATGGCGAAGTCGATGTCGGTTCCTGTGGAGATAATCAGCCCTCCTAAGACCAAGAAAAGAGATGAAACCAACCGGCAATGGCCAACAACAGGCATGGAAGAGGCGAACTTTTATACTTGATGGCATCCTCTCTCGTTGCCTCCAAATAGTAGGACACGGCCTGAAGATATGCATCTCCCGAGTCTGTTGCCACTTCGTTTTTGAATCCGGCAATGACACAAAAGTGACCATTTTTCAAAACTGTTCCGTCCGTGATGAATTTAGTCCCAGAGATTTCAGCACTGACAAGATGTATGCCATAAGAATCGCCGATTATTTCATTGAACGCTTTCCTGCGTCCATGTACATCGTCGAAGAAATCTGTCATTGTTTCTGCTAGCAAAAGAGCGACGGAGTTGTCGACTGTTCTGGGATCGAGGGTCCGACAGTCGTCAATGAACTTGCCAAACGGAAGGGCTAGGAGTTCGGCAGGGACGGTATCTCGCTTACGACGAAGGCGACCACCTGCTAGTATATAATCGCCCTGTATGAAGTGTTCTTTAAATTGAGATGGGCTCTTCGTTTTAACACCATTGAGAAATTGACGGCGTTTCTCGCCGATCAGATTTCTGGCATAGGGCGATGGCAAGGGTGCCGCTAGAGAAAATAGTCAAGTCTCAGTTGCCCAGCTTACGCTTTGGACGGTTTGCTTACCTCGATCGACCGGCTGAGTCCACTCGACGACGATGCCAGGAGAATCGGAGAAAAGAACATCGTCGAAGAGGGTATCCAAGGTTGGTTTCAATGCGCTCACGAGTTCACCCGCTTCTTTGTTACGAAGAAGATTTGTGAATTCATGGTCCGTGCGGGGTATCTTGTAGAGCTTTAAACAAGCTTCCGGGACATGTTGCAGCTGCATGTTTTTCTCCTTGATCTTATGCTTGAGTGTCGCAAGGTTGTCGTTCTTTAAGCACTCGAGCAGGAAGCACTCGTTAACCGTTGCGCCTCGAAACCAACATGGAACATTCAACGAAAGGACATCTGGAAAATAATTACTTCCGTAAAATAGCCTGGATCGTGAATTCTACGTACCGATAACCAAGTTGAGAAGGGATCGTGGTGGTCCCGTAGGAAAGACGTCCGACAAAACTCCTATGATTGGCAAGTTGTCACCAAGCGCGGATATGGATAGCTTTCCTAAGCCACTTTTTTGATCGTCAAGAGCCACCGGAGAATTGTCAGGGACTTTGTAAACGAATAACAATGATCGATTGTATTTGCATTGAGGTGAGTCGACCGCGGCGAGCTTCAAGAAAGTGTGAATGGTTTCATTCGAAGAGATATCTACTATCCCAACGTCTTGCAAAGGCTGTCCACGAATCCAATAGGAAAGCGAAAAGATGGACTCGGGCATGATCAATTATCGAACTGGAGAGGTTGAGTGTGGCGACTTAGTAAGCCGCCATCAGCCTCAGCGTTCTTATGTAAGCTCCCACAAACAAGAATGTTGAGAAGAGAGATTCGGCACCGATAATCTTCAAGAGGACAGTGATCATCTACTATCCGTTGAAGCTATCCGCGAACCCAATAGGTAAATAGAAAATGGAGTTGGACATTAGTGAACCGACGACGGCATCACCCCAGCACCGCCATCGCTATGGCCTCCCCGCCACTACTGCGACATCGCGAGACTCGAAGGCTAGGAAGTCCTTAACGCGAGCACTACACAGATCCACGCAACGGGTACGATCTCATTAAGCACCTCGTCCGCTTTCTTCGTTTTCTCGTTTCTCGCGTCAGCGTCCCTGACGAGGGCATGTGACCGTCTATGCATGTCTTGCAGAGTCCCAGTGTCGCCAAAGCCTGACCATCTCTCCGCGCGGGCGTTAATCCGATCCTCAAATAGGACCATTCCACGCGATCGCACGTAAGATATGCCATTGTGAACTTCTGTTGTGCTTCTGTTTCGATACAGTGCACTGACCTCACGTTTACAATTCTTACGATCCCTGCAGAGGTATAATGTTACTTACCTCCCGCCACATTGTTAGCGCCATAATTTTTGTAGATAGAACATGTCTGAGCGCTTAAATACACTGATCACTCAGGCCGAGACGTTTCTGATCAAATCGCAGACGAAACCTTGGACATGGATGTCAATATTATTCGTCTTCCTGCGTAACAACTTCCGCAGTACGCGTCGCGATGACGTTCAATTCATTGCAGATTCGTTGTTGTGGCCTTTATAATATCATGCGAGCCCGGTCCCACGCACTGTGTTTGATCCTAACACTTTGTATCGGATCATTCACGACACCGCTTATGTTTGTGAGTACAATCTTTTTTATTCTCTGTCTACTTTAATTGCAGATGTTTTCCAAGTAATAGCCAATTTCATCAGCACACTGGCATCATGCTTGGGATGAACCGAGGCGTCAGCGCAAAGATGGGTACGAGTCGCATGATGCGCAGCACGAACATCAGCCAGTCTATTCCTAAGGCGCTCAATATGACGACGAGCTGATAAATAAACAGGGCGATCATATCCATAAGTTCATGTTTCCCGCCAGGACATACGTAAGAAAGTGCGTGATGCTGACGGATTGATTTGCCGCTGCTTACACTGGCGACACATTCGTAAGGAGTATCTCCCACACACTAGATGCATTCTTTCGATCGTTGTCAACGGCAGTAGTGATGATAGGGGAGATGATCTCCAGGCAAACAAAACAAAAAGACTCGCGAATATGAGCCTCGATCGATCATACATTACCCAGATGCGAAGCATCATCACGACTGCAGTAATCTTTATGACCCCCCTTTTTCACAAGAATGGCTACACAGACTCACAGTCAATTGCACGAAGTAAAAAAAACCATGTGGGACTTGTACGCTCGTGAACATCAACTTAAATCACGAGCGTCACATCCGTGAATCAAATTGAGCTGGCCTTTCGGCGGTTGCGTAGGAAAGATCTCCGACAGTGATTGGATGGGCATCAGGCGTCGACCAAGTACAGATATGGGCAATTTTCCTAGGTCACCTTTTGAATTTGGATATATGAGAGAGACCGAAGATTTAGAATTATCAAGGATCGACTCCTTTGTAGATATGTATCGATAGCCGATCATGTTGAGATAGTGTGGCTGATTCGGCAGCGGCAACCTTCAACTTGAATGTGTGGACGTCTGCCATCTGAAGGAACATCTACTGTCATAATTTAATTTTCTAAAAACTTTCCGCGAATCCGATAGGAACGCCTCAAAGAAGACTTAGAAGAGTGAGACTGGTACTAAGAAGCGGTCAACTGATACGTCACGTGAGCGCTAAGCGCGCGCAAGAGGGGGAAGATGGTCAGGGCGACACTAGTACTACATATAAGTGCAAACCGTGTATCACCTTGACTCAGGGTGGCTGTGATTCGGTGATCCAAGTGATTGCGGTGGCGTTGCCGTCTTCTCCGAATCAATTGTGCTTGTTCGGCAGAATGGGGCACAAGTTGGACATAGCTTTCATGAGTCGAAATTTCCCAGCTGAGACTGCTTTAGTTTTCCTGAGCTCGAGGCCTAAGATTTCCAACACGTAGACTTAGTACAAGATAGTTCGCGTTTCTTTAGCATCGGCTCGCTTTATGATATCCAAGCATCGTGACGAACTACCAGTTCTCTTCAATATGTATCTTCCTCGATCTCCATGTGTGGTTCAGACGGCGAGGCGTCTATCTCAATGCACATTTATTCATATTCAGGCCCATTTGAAGAGCTGTGACACGGTCAAACTAACTATCGATTAGTACAATGCGATAGGCGAGTACAGTAAGTTGCAACATACCTCAGTCGTTGGGGATACAACGGACTGAGGAAAAGAAGGAAAAGAGCATCGAAGAGAGGAAAATCAACAAGAATCACGTGTCAGATCTGTGCGCTAACTGCGAAAGGAGATTCAAGATACAAAAGGAGAGTAGGCAGGAGGAAGGTGTCGATGCTGACATCCAACACCATTCGGTCCAGCTTTACCGTCAGACAGAATTGACTTTGGCGACACCAAATGCTTTCCAAGTCGGTGGTGCAGATTATTTCCAATGACAACTTGGAGTCCATATCTTTTAATTGCCTGGCGTGCTTTAGGTATGAGTAGCGCTCGATCCATCTTGAGCTGATAATCTTGATATTTAAGCAATCATAGGATGTCTTGCTACCGTACGTACCTTAAAGGAGACCACAAATCCACTGGGAACCCACTCCAAAACCAATGGATCAGCACTTTGGGCACTTGATCCATTTCTATATGCAGACTACCCTTTCCCGATCGGATCTTGTGTTCCGACTAACCAACACCACGTTTATCAACCAGTTACAATTGAAACGTATCGTCTATTGGACCGACCATTCTTTGCTTGGGTAAAAAGAAATCGCTTACAGCAGCAACGAGGTAATACATGGCCTTTGGTCCCAATCTTTTCATTTCTTTGCTGATGGCGCGTAGCAGATAGAGGCAATCGTTTACCGTGACGAACGTGAGGGTATGTAGAATTCCTCGGCTTGCACAGCCATGCAGGCGCACAATATGGACAACAAAGCTGGCTGAGTGTTCGGACATCTTCACTATGACACGCGGCTCGACCACGTCCCCTGAAGGGTCGCTTGAGGGTGATGATGCAGAGTCAGTTGCAGAACGCGGAATCTATTTCAAGAGAATCAAGGAAGGGATGAGTCAAATGGGAATAATCGCGGCTGAATGGCTGGAGGCTAAAGTGTCGATGCATGAAGATGACGGCATATCCCTGTTTCAAAAAATATTCCGCGGACGTTGGGCCTCGAGTGCCTGGAAGAAATATGAGCCTATCTGTATGGTAGAATGAGGCAACATACCTGGACTGAAGTCCGAACACTAGAGTCGAAAGAGTCACGATCACGTCTTCACCTGGAACATGGGCTCACACGTTGAGTTCCAATGGAATTGTTGTGCCCACGCTCGACTCCAACTGTACGATCAACACATCCGATGCACTGAAGCGATCATTCACAGTCACGAGTACAACAATCCTTCCTCTCTCGATCTGTTTATTGATGAAGTTGGCTACGCCCTGAATATCAGCCAGGCTACGTCGCAAAGTGAAACTCTGCGGAGAATGTCAAGGCGTCATATTGAGTTGTGTCCGGCACTCTTGAACAAGCGCTGCATGAAGGCGAAAGTAACACATTCACCTTTGTTACCACTGCCGCCGCCCGTGTGACCACACTGAGCCCACCTCATTCAAATTCAAATTTCATCGATATTGTTGTCCATTGGCTGCAACACCAGATGTTTGCAATCCCACGAAGACCAACACCGGTGGTAACCAACGTCTGGCATCTGATTATCACAGTTTGTCAGTATTGTTCAGGCTCCGCTACCAGCCACCGTGCGCCGCCGCCGCAAAGTGATGCCAGTCAGCGGAGATACCTTCGGACTTGGATGTCTCCGCCCCTGCAAGCTCTATTTCCATATACCCTGGACTTTTACATGCTTACTATTCGCGGATATAGGGCTATGCAATGCTGTCACGGTCAAAGTATGCACTACGTACTAGGGGATCAGACCGTGGGCCCCAGGTTCTAGACTCCCCATCAAAAATCAGAAACCCTGTGCAACGGCAAAGTATTCGGGGACCCATGTACGACCCATCGGACGACGGGTAATCTACTTACCAAAAGAATTCTGATTGGTGGGCACAAAAAGTTTCCATTAAGTGAAAAATACTTTATTGCAGCTATGAAAGTAGAAGCTTATGCGAGAAGATGTGACTCACTTGCGCGCGTCTCTCTCTTATAGTGGCGAGTAATCAAACCTCTCGAACTTGCCTTCCCACCAAGATACCCTCAGGCCTGAGAAAACTTGGCAGTTACAACCCAGCGATTCATCCCACGGATTTCCGAGATGGCGTCCGACAGTTTCATGCCTCTGCATACGAAGTGTAGGTCTCTGCGGTACTCGATAAATTATTCATTTCACATCATTAATTCATGCCGCACCAAGTGATCATCGTTGTATGTCAGGTAATCGCTATTCTTTGCACTGCTGCCAGACTCCTCTACCGGTGGTATACAAGGCTGTTTTGGTGGGACGACATGTGGGCCATGGTTGCGTTCCTGTGGACAATCATATCTGTCGTGGGCTTTCTACTTTGCAACTTGGCGGCGGGTGAGTACAAGAGTATGTACCTGTGAAGGATTATCGTTGACGACGTAAAGATCCGTTTACTCACCACAACCAAATCGCCAAGTGGTTTGGCTCGCTATCCTTTAGTGCCGTGCCATGGTTAGTGGTCTTGGCACATAATCTGTCGCGACGTCGTCCAACCTCAGTGACCTAGGGCTGCACGCCTCAGCGTATTTATCTCCTTGGTTCGCATCTCGAATCCAAACGGTTCAACGTGGTACATAGCGCTGGCCTGCATCGCATCTCTTTTCATCATGTCTGTCACATCGATGGCACTGCACATCTATTATTGTATAGTATCACATTGCCTAGTTTCGTCCTCACCTGCGATCATGGAGCTCACTAGTAAGCCTTCTTCACATTTCTCATAATCATGCTGATACATTTGCAGTGGTTATCCTGGGGAACACAATCCTTGTTCTAGGATCAATACCTCTCCTTCTGGACATACACCTTTCTAGGAATCGACACATCCTTACACTTTCCGCAATCTTGTCGTGGATTCTCATTTCTGCCGTCTCGATCACTGAATCAGTATTTTCGGTCTATTCCGTTAGTCGCGTTACGGTGATGTTGATCCTTTCCGAAGCAAAGGCACGTTCATGCTGCTTCTACTATCACCTTTTCTCGTTTGCTGATCTCGTTTTGGTTTCCGCGCCTTCGTCTGTTACATGTCTCTTCAGGTCACTGTGTCACTTTTCATCTGTAATACCCTCGTCTTGCTCGCATTCGCGTGCCGTATCGCAAGACGTCTAAGAAATCGAGATGGAGTTGACGTCGACGGGTCGTTCTGGCGTGATCCAAGCCCAATGTGTCTGACGACGATCCACCTCAGCCAGGTTACCGCTGGCACGTCCAGCAATGACGACCGAAACATAAATTCGACGCCGACCGAGTCCACAATCTCATGGAGAGTGCATTCTGACGCGGAATCCACCACCCATTCCGACGACGCTGTCAAATATAAGAACGTACGTAGTGGCGGGGCAATTGATCTGGGTGATTGGCGGTGCCCACCATCATGAGAAGAGAGTGTTGCACAGTCTTACCCATGGACACTTGATAACTTACCTGATGTCGACATTCATCACGATATCCGACTCGTATAGAACGTATACTACACAGGAATACTCGACGCTGCGGAGATCGAGAGCATTATGTTCAAATTGTCTTACAGTGCAGGTGATCATCAACAGACGCTGATTCGGACTCAATACTGCCTCATGTGCGGACAACGTTTCGCATAATTACATTCAAGTGTAGGATCTTTCCGGGATGGATGCAGAGTGATCGAAGAAGGTAGTGTGCGAAGATGTTGGTGATGTATTGTTCGGAAGTAAATCAACAAAGATACCGTATACTGTATAAAGCATTGGCGTGGGATTATCGTGAACAGAAATCGATGATCCTGGTCTAGCAACTAGAAAATTTTAATTATCTGTTCTCTTCCAACATTCAATATCGGAAAATACTCACCAGATAAGTTATTCATCAATGCGTGCTCGCTTTTTCGGGAACTCTGCAATGACGTCGGGTATTTCGTCCATTTCCATCCATCGCTTGGGTGATTGAAACAACACTGATGATTTGGGGGTCTCGAACTGGACGTCCATAGGAGATGCATTCGAGGTTTTTTTCGTTACCTCTTGTGGTGTCAAACCGTCGCGTGTGGCGACGCCGCAACCGGATACAACCGATCGAGACCCTGATCCTCCAAAGTCTTTCGCTGACAGTAAATGTCCTTGCAGAATTTGTCCCATGTGCGTCCGTTCAAATGGTCGCCCTCTCCTCCGGATGAAAAGCAGCGCCATCACAGATCCCAGTGGCGAATTCGAGAACCTGATCTCGTTCTCTTCCATCCCACCTGGAATCTTGAACTTGTTCCACCGCATCCCTGTGTCGTAGGGTATCTCTTTCGTGGGTACCCCAAGAAAGTGGCACAGGCGAAGGTACGAATCGTAGTCTCTCAAATAAAGCTGTCCGGCGAACACGTTCAGCTGGTCGATCAGGGTCCAGGGTGGAGTCCAGTCGGGGGCAACAGGTGGGATGGTATATAGAGTGAGATCGTCTGATGGTTTCATTCGCTGAGACGTACGGGGAGCATACACGTGAAGATAGACGTGCTCGCTCTCCCTGATGGCTGGCAATAGGCAGTTTGCTTCGAATGGACTAAGTAGAACGAGTAGTGGGTCACGGTCCTTTTTACGCGAGAGAATCCATTGAACAGGTCGGAGATATTGATCGATCGTTCCTTGCGTAGACTCTGCCTTGATCGTTTCGCAAAAGTCTGCTGTCGCCAAGATGAATGGGCTCCAGACGTTTGCTTCGAGAGCAGCTGCAGAGCTTCTTTCCAGAGTCGTGAAGACAGGACGAAACGCACTGCTCGTGTCCAAAACATTCCCCGTGTTCACGAATTCGACGACGTCTGGGTGAAGAAAATGTTTGAGCGGTTCCGCCCCCGGAGGCAGTTCCACCTCTCGTTCGCGTTCCTGCTCTCGGTTTATCTCCCGCTCTTGTTCTTCTGCCATCTCTGCATTTGGAAGTGATAATACTCCAATATTTTTAAGGCGCTGGCGAATTTCGGGGTCAAGGCTGGATAGCGAGCGCGATGCGTTTTCAGTTTCGGATGGTGCATAGAGATCGGCTAGCGATTTCAGGTCCGGCTGGAGCCATGCATCTGTCAACTTCTCTTGCGTAATCTTTTTGTTCGTATAATCGGTCCAAGTATTATATCTAGACCTGTGGTTCATGCCCTGTTGTGCCCAGTAAGGCGCTCGCTGTTGAATATCTGTCCATGTCTCGTTTATTGCCCAGCTCAAGACGTCGACAGTGGTAATTTGGGTGTTCTGATCCTGTTTTTCAACAACAGCCCGGATGCTACGATCAACCTCAGGCGGTGCGAAAAACATGACGGAATGACCATGTCCCAGTTTGCGCATACGCATGCAACCTGATTAATCAATAAGATCCAAAACCGAATGATGCGACTGAAACGAACCTTGAACCAGACGATCCTTTGTGACTTTAGGACCCAATGTGACCGCCGCTCGTGAGCCGATGGGCAGCTTGATATTGGTACCCCTTGTGTGTGCGTGATCAAGATAGACAACACAACGATCCAGTTGTTGAGAAAATGAAGACGACAACAATGGCATAGTGAATCCGCTTCGCATGAGTACCATCAGTTCGTCATTCTCGTTGAAATAAACAGCCCCAGAAGTGGTTTCGGCCATGCTGAGCCATTCCCAGGCCACTTGAAGGTTAGAAAGGTCGAGGATCTGTGCACCAACATCAAGCAATACACCAATTTGTGGTTCTTGCGCAACTATCGTCCGGAGGAACCCAATCGTCGATCTTGATTTGCTACTCTCGTGAGTTACTGCATAGGATTCATTTTCTGGTTGAAGAAGACACGCGAGAACCCTAGCATTGGTTGCTTGCTGATAGTCGATGTCACGCTGAGCAATGGACATCGGTAACAGCCAACGACCGTCACTCGTACCAGAAAATCCTTGCAATGCAGGTTATTGACTACGATCAAATAGTCGTAATTCACTGCGGGACCCACCGGTTATAAGGCATTCCCGCTTCTCTGCTATATCCCAACTCGATGCACAAAGTTTCCAGGGATATTCTTTCATTTCATGCGGAAATACCACTCGCGAAAGGTAGAAATCTATTGCTCCTTGATTCCGTGCAAACAGTGGGTAAATGATCTTGTCCCACTGCTCCGACGACCTGAGGTTGATCTCGCTGAGTGTCCGAAGCGAGTCCGGTAATGAGCCGCTATCATATTCTTCGATCCATACTGCATATTCTACAGAGGGATCATCTTCGTCTAGCAGGGTTTCAAAAGCATCTCTAAGTCGTTTCTCGTTGAGGCCGCCATAATAATATGATAGGCATGTGAGAATGATAGTGATGTCTGGATGTCCGAAGTGTGTGTTGGGAGCCGGCAGGTCTTTGGCCCGATATGGGACGGCAAGCATTGTGTGGGCTGAGGAACCACTGGGGTATCGCGGCATTGGGACGAGCCCGTAGTCAACACGCCATCTCCGTTCCGCGAGACAAAACAGTAGTACGTTGGAAGACAGGAGACCTCGTAGAAGCAGTAGACCACTCCAAACTTGCTGAGAACACAAATTAGCATACTCCTCAACCTTCTTGGCCGTATCGGGGACTTGAAGGACATCTTTGTCTGATATGAAACTTCGAATGGCATCTTGTAATGCCGGGGAAGCGCCTTGGAATTTAAAAATGGGAAGCTGACCAGCCATTACGTCTTCCACAATTGACGATACTAGATGTCGGCCGATGTCTGAGGGTCGCAAGACGTGAATCCGTGGGAACGATCCAGGAGGGCCACTTTCATACTCTACGAGTTCGGGGGCATATTTTGAAAAGGAGAACATGTGTTTCTTTACGAGGCGTAGAACCTGTTGAGTAATTGTCCATCGATCAGAGTATCCGTCTGTATGCTGTGGTAGGCCAATTGTGTAAATGAGTCGGAACCGGGAATGAAGGATATCATCGCTCTCATCCAGGATATCCCGAGCATGTGAATGAAACCATTCCTGGAGTGTCAGGCACTTGGACGCGTGGTCCAGACCGTCGCTAGCGTTCACACTGTCACCAAGAGGCTCAACCATTTTTCCCCAACGGTTTGATGACCTGCTTAACCACTGGAACATATCTCCGACGAAGCCATTATCTGGAAACTGGTGCTCAGAAGTCAGTCAAATCGGTAGACGTAGATATGATTCACACTCTTACCAGGTTGTGCGATAAGACTGTTCCCATGTACTTGTACATCTGTCTTTGGATATTCGGTACTTCCTTAACCACAGACTTGTCTTTGTGTATCTGCTCCTCGACACTCACCAACTTGAGCGATGCAATGTGTTCGGGAAGGACGATAAGAATTCCGCACTTTGTCATGCAACGCTCCGTGATAGTTCGTATATCGTCGATGCTAAACGTGACTTGGGAGTCGGAATTCCAGTTAGTGTTGTTACTGGTGGATTCGATGGGACGGAAGAAGGGAAGGTAGTAAATTTGCCTGTTTACGAGCCTGCCAAGTCGAGAAACTAGCACATCGAACATTTGAACCGCCAATGCCCTGGGAACAACGACACGAACAAGCTGTTTTCCATTAGCAAGCGCAGCAGCAACCATCGGTATGATCACTGATGATTTTCCTTCACCCATGTTGATTTGCAGAACCGTGTTTTCATCAGATTTTGGAGACATCATCTCCATCGCCACTTCCGCTTGGGAGCGACGGATGAGGAAGTTTCCCTGGACCTAAACAGGGACCAACATTGGCACTGGGTAGCTTGAATATAAGAAATCGCACCTGTATTAATAGCCAATCTGGGAACTCTTCTGGATTCCACCCTTCGCATCCCTCGTTCTCCAACTCACTCAAAAACTCTTCTTCTTGACCATCCAGAGCGAATTGGAGCAATCTCCGAGCACGTTGTAGATCCAAGAGGAGTAGAGCTAATGATATGATGCACTCCTTCCACTGTTGGGGGAGGATTTCTGTTGAAGTCGATGCGAGACATCGCAAGAGGACATCTCCTGTAATTGGTGGCCATTGGCCAGATAGACTGATGGCCTTCTGCAGATCAGTTGTCGGGCCTAGGGTTTTCTTGATAGTATTCAGCGCATTCCAGTAGTTATGCCTACACTGTGCATAGTATTTCTCGAGTGTGTGGATGTCGTCCTCCTCCCGCAAATGGTGGGTCACTGAACATTCCTTGAACAAACATTGAGCGCTCTTTTGAAGTACAGCGATGTATTCTCGTTTCAACGAAGAAACCGATTTTGGGTTTGAGATCGAGGAGAGTAATTGGTTCAGTCGGGAAATGTCTTCGCCTGATGATGCTCTATAGTTGTCACGCGGCAAATAGATACGTGACGGTAATGCTGGGGATGGTCGGTTGGATAGGAGTTGATGAAGTGTGATTTGCCATAGTGCGTGGGTGTTCGTTATGCACCGTGGAGGCAAAAGTGGATGAGAACTTAATGTATCAGATCCAGTGATAATGTGTATGAGTTGTTCCATGAGCTTGAGGTTGCGGTAACAGCTAGCGAATAGTCGTTGGATGTTGGTTGTCAAACTTGGCACATTCCACCTTGAATCAAAACTGGGCAGCCAGCGTAAGAATGTCTGAGGAATTGCATCAGATGGCCATTCATTTAGCAACCTGTCTACAGCAAACCCGGTTGCAAGCTTCTCGTTTTTGTAGACGTACGCCTTCTCAGGCCAAAGGCGAGCTTTACGGAAATGACGCCAGATTACTTCTTTCGTGGGACGATATCCATCCAAAATTGCGCAGCCCAAGTTGATTGGCGGGTTTCCTGGAAACTGATGGTCCAGATGACTTGCAAATGTAACAAGCATCGACAGAAAGGCCGCTTGACGGCTTGGTGAACAATACGCCATTGCGGGCAGTAAGAAAAGCAACTGAAAGAGGTGCTGCGCTGTACCTCTGCTCTTCTCTAGTGTGTCGTATAACATCTGCACAACATTGAGATTTGCAGAATGCTCCTCCAGGACCTCGGACATGAATGGTGAAGAAGCGAGGCCAGCGACATCTATATGCATATCGTCCCCACCAGTCCAAATGGCGGCCCACCTCGATATTACACTCATGGGCGCATCGGTTGACAACCGTTGCACAGCAAATGCTGCAATAAAGGCAATTCTCTCGAGTTCCATATCTGATTCTAGCCTCTGGTAATCCATGTCTTCGCAGTCTTGCAAAGACGTAAATCCAGGAGGAAATAAGTATGCAGCGCGTTGCATAGCGTGTCGGTCAGCTGTGCTGATTACTTCCATACGGTGTTTGATGAAATAATGGCCTTCGACTCTGTCATGCGCGACTTTCAGATGAGGATACTGCGTTTTCCAATCCCAGG
This sequence comes from Austroboletus eburneus, assembly GCA_038090175.1. Lineage (NCBI taxonomy): Eukaryota > Fungi > Basidiomycota > Agaricomycetes > Boletales > Boletaceae > Austroboletus > Austroboletus eburneus. The sequence continues at coordinate 33,585 of JBBPMF010000137.1, read as the reverse complement.
AATTAATTTCGCTGCTTTTGTGCTTCATGAGCGACCTACATCCGGCAGATTGAAAAAGATCAAGTGCTGCCTGTGCACCCGTTTTTCCGGTGAGTGGATCTGGCCGGTCGTAGACAGTCATGCCGTGCAGACGGGCGAGTTGTCGGGTGCTGTCCAAGCTACCATTCCCTACAATGCAAGCCAATTCGGTATCGACGTCGTAGATATGATATAGTGGCTGATCCGATTCGTTATACATTGGATAGTACTTGGTGTCGACCAAGACCTGACAATTGTCATGTTTCACGAAACGGACATTCGGAATCAGGACGCGTCGGGGAATAAGATCTTCTACTAGATGGGTCTTCTGCCGGAGAACAAGAAGATTCTCCAACCCAAACAGTGTGCCAATGTACTGGTGCTCGTCGTAAACCATGTTTTTAAAGTCGCGCGACTCGAGTTCCCCATCGGTATTGATAAGAAAGCCCAACCCCGATCGAGGGAGAGTGACAGATAGTCGAAAAACAGGCTCAGATTGGAGAGAAATTGAGGTCGCTGAGATAAGGAGATTCCCGGTTTCAAAACTGAGACACTCGAAACACCTCGACACCATTTCCCAGGTTGGGCTTCGAATGTCCAACAGAGTGTCATGGCCTTTGTACACACGCCACGATCGAGATGTGCAATCGATTCTCCAGTGCGTTGAAGATTTTTCCCATACACGTTTCAAAGGGCGGATCTCGATGATTTTGGAAGATGGATTCAACCAATGGGCATGATTGAGGACAAGTGACAACGGAAGATCGTCTGCCAGCTTCGTTGCTGGAATCAACTCAAGGATGTCCTTTGACTGGCTGGATTGCGCTCGCATCACCAGACTGTCATCTCGCAGCGAAAAGTGAACCTAGTTTGTATAAGCGTGACTATCTGGTACGGGGAGGTTCATTAACATACCTTGTATTCCGACATCGCCGTTAGAGTAGTGAAGTCCATTCCAGGAAGATTAGACGGTACGACAAAGAAACCTTGCTGCAGAGAATGATGAGCAACGCTCAGCAATGTAAGCAATTACATCGTGTACGCACTTCACGAAATATTTCCCGGTATATTGGGTCATTCCTGATTATTCGTGGCAACCCTCCTACCGGCTGACCATCTGCTCGAAGTGTCCCATCGAGTAGATTAAAATGTACCACTTGTGATAGGCGACTTTTCATCGTCTTACTTCGGCACGTAAGCCAACGAGAATTCGGATACCGCAAACGTTCCCATCTATGCGCGCTTGGCTTATGGCCAGCGAAGACTTTGCGGACTGCAAGGTCAACACCATAGTCGGATACATCAGTGAGAATCATGTCCCCCAACACCTCTTCCAGGGTGAAAGAGAGGCGACGCGCTCGTTGAAGAAGTAAAAGTGAATATAGATCACGCATGTCTGACAAGTTCGCGTTAATTCAGTGTACAAGATTATAAAACAACTAGACATACAGATGCGTTGAGGACGGAGTGCGGGTATAAATAGGGTAGAAGAAAGCGCAGTATCAATATCCTCTGCGGAATGACAGAGTGCACGGAGAGTGACAGAGTCGACGTCAAAAGTGCTTTGACAGGTGGTGACCATGTCGAGCAAGAGATCGCTTCGTTCCTTGTTGATGGGGGCCTTTGCTAGATTGTAAGATAGCTCCTGTACCCAGTCGAACGTCCTCCTGCGAACGTTCCGAAGAAGTGCAATGACTCGCCTCAAGACACCTTCGCTTGGACTTGACTCAAGTATCCGAGTGAGTAATAATGAAATTGTGTTCATCATTATCCCATCGATCGAGCCGGCACCGACTTCCGTGAATAGATTGTCAAGCTCGTCCAGAAGGGCATTGCAAAAGGACGTATCTTGAAGTTCTCGGTGCCAGATCCAGGTCCCTGTATTCATATCGAGCGGTCCTACTTGAAATACTGCTTGTGAAAGCAGGTAATGTACATGGTGACGTCGGAAGTTGATAGTTCTGCTCCGCAATCCGTGCAAGATGTTAACCCATTGTAATGAACCACCACTCCGCAGGTGCGTCAATGTAAGAAATTCTTCCAGGGAAAGATCCACGGGACAATTTTCTTGAGCGGCCAAGGCATCATTAGAAGTATGAGAAGTACGGTTCACATATTTTGCCAGGACGTCACAAGAGGAACATTCGTCATGCTTTTCAAGCTTGTATGTGAGCTTGTACGTGAGCTCATTTGAATAATCATCGTGATCATCCCTTCGCCGCCAAACTGCGAAGTAGTTCCTCGAGTCCACAGTTACAACATAGTCCCCTGCCGAGGGAACGTATTCTTCTTTGAAATGAAAATACTGGATTGCATAACGTAGTGTTGGGCCACTTCCTGATTTGGGCGATTCCTCGGGATCATAGCACGCAAAATGAATCTGAACAGAGAGTGGTGTACATTCGTAGTGATCAAAGTACGGCTGTAATGCGGGATAATGAGCAAGCAGATTATGTCCTTGCAGTTTTGTATCTCGTCGGAAAGCATAATCTTGGTGACTGAAATGATGCAAAATGCGGGGAGCGGCCGAACGCCAGATACGAATGCACGACGGACATCGCAACTCGAAAATGACGGCCTTTGCCTGAAAGGGAGAAACAGGAAATGCTTCCGTGGTGTACGCCTTGATGTGAGCTGAGACCCGCTGAAGATCTGGAGATTGGTCATAATAACGGACAGGGAAGCTATCTTCCGTGAATTCATCCAAGAGTATTGACCATCCCGGATGCGACTGCGAGTGACGAACAGAGAGGTACTGATATACACGGGAAAGGCGATGGAGACCTGATGCCTTGCGCAGCAACAGGCTTTCGAGGAGAGTTATTGGAATTTCAGGGGAATAGTCGGCAAGCATAGGGATTTCCTTGACGACTAGCTTGTCGAGTGCGACGAAAAGCTCCAGGGCTGTTAGCAGCATGATGGAAGCACCTTCTGGGCTTCCTTCCCACCGAAAAAAAGCTTTCGCTAGGTATTTATCCATCAAGATCTCCAGTTGGGCGCATGCATCAGCCACATCTATCATACCCGAAAACCATTCATCTAAGCCTCGTTCCACTGCTTTCTCGATGTCATAGAGAGTCGTATCAGGGTCAGCGTCGTACGCGTCCTCCAAAAATTCAGCACCATCCGGAGACAGGAAGTCATCAATGGTGCCGCGAGGATGATGGTTAGGGTGGAATGGGGTGGGCTGGGTTTTGCTGTGGTGGTTGGCAAGAGCGTTTTCAATGTATTCACGGCTAGCCACAAACTGAAGCTGCATATCTCTCAAGAGTTCGCCCTGGGAAGGATTCCGAAATGGACATGGGCGGGAATGGTCAGATTGGAGATGCATCCATCTAGCATCAAGGATCTCTCGAAGACTTGCGCACGTCTCCAGAGCCATCTCAGAGAGCCAATCGGTGCTAGAGGAGCCGAGCTTGCTTAAACGCCGGAGGATTTTGGAAGCCATCAAGTGAAGCAGATCGCTGGACAGATGTTGATCTTTGGTGTCCTTCGCGAACGTGCACATGAAGAACAAGAGGAATCTTTTGTAGGAGACGCGTCCAAGAGGGGAACGTTCGATGCACATCTGCGTGGCTATCCTGATTAGAAGCCAAACAGACGATCGACGCCAGACCCTCTCGTCTTCAGTTGGGTGACCATTCTGCTGCGAACGGCCAACGTGATCACGAATCCGCTTGGTGATAGAATGTACATCTGCCATGCGTCCAACACCCCGCAAAATACCAGAAAGCAATGCGGTGATATATTGCGGATGAGCAGCTGGAGGGGAGGGGAGACTGGGATCGACAGCATTGGGAAGGGAAAGAAAGTTGGCGAATTCGAATTGAAAATCTTGATCGTCGAACACCTCGTTTGGCAACTCTATAGCAGACGAAGGATACGAACATATAAGAGAGCCAGGCGCTCCCTCGACAGCATCTTCGCGTGGGGAGACCTCGAACGACTCGAACGTCACAGAACTCTCTCGTTTTATGAGAATGATCGCAGCATTCTGACGTCGAATGAAAAGAGTAAGAGTGTCTAAAGATTTGTTAGCAGGAACCCATAGTGCGAGAATTTGTGAACGTACCTCCTGCTTGCATTTGACGTAACTCGGAGATGATTCGGGTGGTATCCAGGCACTCGCACAGGAGGAACGCATGTAGTCTATCTATCATCGTCGTGATGCGATGCCAGTGAGATTGGGAATCTTTGGGTACATGTCGAGCATACGCATAGGCGGCAGTGCGTACTGCGGCGACCAGGGGAATATCTTTTCCAGGAGAGTAATCATCCTCGTTGGGAAGTTCGAAGGGGAAAAAGACATGGGTAAGCGCATAGTGCAATGCTTCAGACAAGGTCGTATTTCCATCAAAATCGGGGTTGAGCATGGTTTGACACAAGCGCCGAATTCAATATTGGTTGGGGGGCAATCAACAACTTGAAATTGGAAGTCAGCTATTACCTAAGGAAGAAACTTGGACACACGTCAATTAGCTTCTACTATGCATTTGTGCAGCCTGAGCAAAGGTACGGTTTTATTCTCAATATTGGAAAAGTTGCGACTTCTCCTTAATTCAGCGTACGCGGACATCGGTCTGATGTTGCGAACCTGCACCATACTACGATATGTCCGACGTAGCACGAGTTCTAAAACGACGAACTTTGCTTGCTTCACAGGAACCCCGATGATTCAGAAGCCTTATGCTTACTGTTGAAGAACATTGTGCAAAGTATGGGTCAATGGTTGTTTATATCTTTTATGAATCGACGTTGCCCAACTCTAGCATTCCAAGGAATCGTCGCAGGCTATTCTGTTATAAACACCACACGTTTCATACGACAGTGCAGCCCGTTGCGATCATGCAGCTCCCAGTAAGCCGCCAGGCACATCACGTCTGTAATAACCCAACCCCATGTTTCACGCCATCGTTTGCCATCAACGTTTGCCGATGACGTCTTTCTTCTCTTTGTATTTTCCCGGAACTCGTCCGTGTTCTTGAGGCACGTTTCACGTGTTACGTATCGCAACGTCGCGTTCTTGCGTGGCATCGTGAAACCTCTGTTTTGTGTAGCAGGGACGGGACCGACGCTGACCTAGCCTAGCTCACCAACACCGCCTTCCATAACGCGCATCCCAAAGTTTACGACTAACATGCCCAGTCCAGTGGACACGTTCGTCGACTTCATGCAGGGCTCGCAACGTGACGCCACGAAAACGCAATACACGACAGGAGCAAAGGGCAAAGGGCACAAGGGCACAGGGCACTCTTCGATGGCTAAGACACGTTCGTCCGTGTCTTTTCCATGTTCCTAAACTACCCTATCCTAAGTACGTCTTTCCTTCACACTCGCCTCATGATCGTCGTGCGTCGCGTCGATGAACGGTAAGGCGAGTCACGCACTCGTGCGCCATACACGCGTCGCATCACGCTCTCGGTGTCCGAGGAACACGCACCTGAGAAAACGGCTTTCCATGCCTCAGACCAGGCCATCTACGTATACGTTGTTCGCCTAAAAATAAAGATGAAAATAAGGAGCGTCAAAAAAAAAGAGAAAGCGTCCCATCGTCCGACACGTCTCGACATACCAAAAAAGAAAAGAAAAGGTCTTGAAACGAACGAATAAAAAACGCTAGACGACGACAACCCAAAGTAAACTATTAGAATCACTGGCCAAACGTAAAATGCGTGATCAGTCCTTTTCCTCGAGCTTGACACCCTGAATGCTCATCTCCGCAAATGTCGTCGGTCCCGGACGTGCCGGTTCCTCTTCCTCCTGCTGTTGCGGCACCGGGCGGGAAACCCTGTGGAGGCTGTGGAATACCCGCCGGCAAAGGCTGCTCCACGACAGACGTCAGCGCCGCAGGCCCAAACGGAGGCGACCCCTGTCCTTGTTGTTCTTGTGGTATTGTTGTTACCTGTGTCCGTGTCCGTGTCCGAGTTCTTCGGGATGACTTCGGCCGTCCTCGACCGAGGGACAAGGCACCCCACTCTCGCGCTCCGATCGCTGCTTCGCCTGGGTACACTTCCGAACCAGTTTGGTCACCGTGATGTTGTCATTCTCTTGTCGCGAGAGCTATTGCGGAGATGGCTGAGACAGCGCTGACAATCGCTCCACCACGTCGGCGTTCCCGTGTCGTTGCTAAGTGAACGTGAGTAAAAAGAAAAGAAAAGAAAAAGAAAACGGGATGCGAGAAAAACACGCACGTAGACGCAGCTCTCGACGCAGAGCTTGATGCCTCGTTCGAAGCAGTCGCGCGCATGGATGGTGTCATTGAAGTTTTCATAATTGCGTCCGAGGTGGAACCACTGGGCGTACCCAGCGCGCGCCCCTAGTTCAAAGTCGCGAAAGGCGACGCGGGGAATGTGTAGGACGTGATCGGGATAGGCGCCGGAAGCGGCAAATGTAGCCCGAAGGAAGATGGCCTCTGCGGCAAAGATGGGGATCGGATTAGGGTGTTGTGCGCCTGCGATCTGGATGACGAGTGGTACGGCGACGCTGGAGCTGCGGATCCTGGATGGATACGGGACCGGGTGGGGGTGGATCGCCCGAGGAGGCGGGCCCAGGTTATTTTCAAGACGGGGTCGTGGTTGGGTTGCTGTACGATGGCGAATGCGGTGGCGAGGAACTGGATGGTGGGGAGCGGTGCGGTGAGAGGCGTTTTGTCATGAAGGGGAGGGTGGTAAGTTCGGGGGTGGCTGAATTCGGAGGCGGTGCATGGGCAAAGGCGGGCGGGTATAAGTGATGGTTGGGCTAATGCTGGGTCGGAGGTTATCTTGGTGAGAGGACGTGGTAGTTGCTGAAAGGGGGCTGCAGCCTTTCGGATCGGAGGTTGCAAGAGGGAGACGTACATGGCGTGAAGACGCCACGCTTGTCTTTTCGGGCTCGGAGGCGCACTAGACAGCACCACCAGGCTGCGATGCCGGTCGTGATAATAGCCATACCGCCGAAGAGCGTCTGTGAAGTCGTAAGAAGGTACTAGATGAAAGAGGGTTGTACGCACCAAGATGTGTCATTTTGCACCGCGATGTGCGATTTTGGGACTATAGGGGGCGTCTTGCTGTCCATGGCAAATATTAGTTGACAAAAGTGGGAGATGAAATGGAGGGCAGGGATGTTGAAAGTCTAATTCGTGGTGCAGGAAGTGTAGCTGCATAGTCTGGGGAAGTCGCGAAGTACCTGTAATCAAACTTGCCGTGCCAAACGTCATCTAACCAATACCTCTCTCACACCTTTCTAGGAATCAACACATCCTTACGCTTTCCGCGTTCAAGTTGTCGTGGATTCTCATTTCCGCCGTCTCGATCACTGAATCAGTATTTTCAGTCTATTCCGTCAGTCACGTCAGGGTGATGTTGATCCTTTCCGAAGCAAAGGCACGTTCACGCTGCTTCTACTATCACCTTTTCCCTTTTGCTGCTCTCGTTTTGGTCTCCACGCCTTCATCCGTTACGTGTCTCTTTATGTCACTGTGTCCCTTTTTATCTGTAATGCCCTCGCCTTGCTCACATTCGCGTGCCGGAGTTGACGTCGACGGGTCGTTCTGGTTTGATCCAAGCTCAATGTGCCTTACGTCGATCCACCTCAGCCAGTCCACCGCCCATACCGACGATGCTGTCAAATATAAGAGCGTACGTAGTGGCGGGGTAATTGAAATATCCGAGTCATCAAGAACGTATGCCGCACCGGAATACTCGACGCTGCAATGTTCAAATTGTGTTGCGATGCAAGTGATTGTCAACAGACGCTAATTCGGACTCAACACTGCATCATGTGCGGACAACCTTCTGCGTAATTACATTCAAGTGTACGATATTTCCGGGATGGACGTAGAGAGATCGGAAGCGGTAGTGTCCGAAGAGGTTGGCGGTACATTGTTCGGAAGTAAAACAACAAAGATATGGTATACTACTGTGTCAAACATTAGCGTAGGATTATCATGAACAGGATCGTCCCGAATGGTATGAAGACATTAGCGAAGCATCGAGGTCTAGCGACTAGAAAAGGTAAACTATCTGTTCTCTTTCAACATTCCATTTCGGAAAATACTCACCAGATAAGTTATTCATAAGTGCGCGCTCGCTTTTTCGAGACCTCTGCATTGCTGTCAGGTATTTCGTCCATTTCCATCCATCGCTTGGGTAATCGAAGCAACGCTGACGATTTTGGGGTCTCGAACTCCACGTCCATAGGAGATGGTTTCAAGCTTTCTTCCGTCAACTCTTGTGGTGTCAAACCGTCTCGTGTGGCGACGCTGGATACAACCGATCGCGTCTCTGATCCTCCAAAGTCTTTCGCTGACAGCAAATGTCCTTGCAGAATTTGTCCCATGTGCGTCCGTTCAAATGGTCGCCCTCTCCTCCGGATGAAAAGCAGCGCCATCACAGATCCTAGTGGCGAATTCGAGAACCTGATCTCGTTCTCTTCCATCCCACCTGGAATCTTGAACTTGTTCCACCGCACCTCTGTATCGCAGGGTATCTCTTTCGTGGGTACCCCAAGAAAGTGGCACAGTCGAAGGTACGAATCATAGTCTCTGAGATAAAGCTGTCCGGCGAACACGTTCAGCTGGTCGATCAGGGTCCAGGGTGGAGTCCAGTCGAAAGGAACAGGTGGGATGGTATATAGAGTGAGATCGTCTGATGGTTTCATTCGCTGAGACGTACGGGGAGCATACACGTGAAGATAGACGTGCTCGCTCTCCCTGATGGCTGGCAATAGGCAGTTTGCTTCGAATGGACTAAGTAGAACGAGTAGTGGGTCATGGTCCTTTTTACGCGAGAGAATCCATTGAACAGGTCGGAGATACTGATCGATCGTTCCTTGCGTAGACTCTGCCTTGATCGTTTCGCAAAAGTCTGCTGTCGCCAAGATGAGTGGGTTCCAGACGTTTGCTTCGACAGTAGCTGCAGAGCTTCTTTCCAAAGTCGTGAAAACAGGACGAAAAGCACTGCTCGTGCCCAAAATTTTCCCCGTGTTCACGAATTCGACGACGTCTGGGTGAAGAAAATGTTCGAGCGGTTCCGCCCCGGGAGGCAGTTCCACCTCTCGTTCACGCTCCTGCTCTCGGTTTATCTCCCGCTCTTGTTCTTCTGCCATCTCTGCATTTGGAAGTGATAATACTCCAATATTCTTAAGACGCTGGCGAATATCTGAGTCGAGGTCCGATGGTGAGCGCGACGCGTCTTTGGCTTCGGATGGTGCATAGAGATCGGCTAGCGATTTCAGGTCTGGCTGGAGCCATGCATCTACCAACTTCTCTTGCGTAATCTTTTTGTTCGCATAATCGGTCCAAGCACCGCATCTAGATCTGTGGTTCATGCCCTGTTGTGCCCAGTAAGGCGCTCGCTGTTGAATATCTATCCAGGTCTCGTTTATTGCCCAGCTCAAGACATCGACAGTAGTAATTCGGGTGTTCGGATCCTGTTTTTCAGCAACAGTACGGATTCCACGATCAACCTCCGGGGGTGCGAAAAATATGACGGAATGACCATGTCCCAGTTTGCGCATACGCATACAACCTGATTAATCAATGAGATCGAAAACCATATGATAGGACTGAAACGAACCTTGGACTAGACGATCCTTTGTGACTTTAGGACCCAACGTGACCGCCGCTCGTGAGCCGATGGGGAACTTTATATTGGTACCCCTTGTGTGTGCGTGATCAAGATAGACAACACAACGATCCAGTTGTTGAGAAAATGAAGACGATAACAGTGGCATAGTGAATCCGCTTCGCATGAGTACCATCAGTTCGTCATTCTCGTTGAAATAAACAGCTCCAGAAGCTGCTTCGGCCATCCTCAGCCATTCCCTGGCCACTTGAATGTTGGAAAGGTCGAGGATCTGCGCGCCAACATCAAGCAATACACCAATCTGTGGCTCTTGCGCAACTATTGTCCGGAGGAACTCAATCGAGGATCTTGATTTGCTACTCTCGTGGGTTACTGCATACGATTCATTTTCGGGTCGAAGAAGACACGCGAGAACCCTAGCATTGGTTGCTTGCTGATGGTCGAGGTCGCGCTGAGCAATGGACATCGGTAACAGCCAACGGCCGTCATTCGTACCCGAAAATCCTTGTAATGCAGGTCACTGAATAAAATCAAGCGGACGTAATTCACTGCGGGACCTACCTGTTATAAGACATTCCCGCTTCTCTGCTAAATCCCAACTTGATGCGCAAAGTTTCCAAGGGTATTCTTTCATTTCATGCGGAAATACCACTCGCGAAAGATAGAAATCTATTGCTCCTTGATTCCGTGCAAACAGTGGGTAAATGATCTTGTCCCATTGCTCCGACGACCTGAGGTTGATCTCACTGAGTGTCCGAAGCGAGTCCGGTAATGAGCCACTGTCATATCCTTCGATCCACATTGCATACTCTAGAGAGGGATCATCTTCGTCTAGCAAGGTTTCAAAAGCATCCCTAAGCTGTTTCTCGTCGAGGCCGCCATAATAATATGATAGGCATGTGAGAATGATTGTGATGTCTGGATGTCCGAAGTGTGTGTTGGGAGCCGGCAGGTCTTTGGCCCGATATGGGACGGCAAGCATTGTAGGGGTTGAGGAACCACTGGGATATCGCGGCGTTGGGACGAGCCCGTAGTCAACACGCCATCTCCGTTCCGTGAGAGAAAACAGCAGTACGTTGGAAGACAAGAGACCCCGGAGAAGCAGTAGACCACTCCAAATTTGCTGAGAACACAAGTTAGCATACTCCTCAACCTTCTTGGCCGTATCGGGGACTTGAAGGACATCTTTGTCTGATATGAAACTTCGAATGACATCTTGCAATGCCGGGGAAACGCCTTGGAACTTGAAAATGGGAAGCTGACCAGCCATTACATCTTCCACAATCGACGATACTAGATGTCGGCCGACGTCTGAGGGTCGCAAGACGTGAATGCACGGGAATGATCCAGGAGGGCCACTTTCACACTCTACGAGTTCGGGGGCATATTTTGAAAGGGAGAACATGTGTTTCTTTACGAGGCGCAGAACCTGTTGAGTAATTGTCCATCGGTCGGAGTATCCGTCTGTATGTTGTGGTAGGCCCATTGTGTAAATGAGTCGGAACCGGGAATGAAGGATATCATCGCTCTCATCCAGGATATCCCGAGCATGTGAGTGAAACCATTCCTGGAGTGTCGGGCACTTGGACGCGTGATCCAGACTGTTGCTACCATTCACATTGTCATCATGAAGCTCAACCTTCTTGCTCCAACGGTTTGATGACCTGCTTAACCACTGGAACATATCTCCGACAAAGCCATCCTCTGGAAACTAGAGCTTGGAAGTCAGACGAATCGGTAGACGTAGATATGTTTCGAATACTCACCAGATTGTGTGATAAGACTTGTCCTATGTACTTGTACGTCAGTCTTTGGATATTTGGTCCTTGCTTGGCCACAGACTTGTCTTTGCGTATATGCTCCTTGACGCTCACCAACTTGAGCGATGCAATGTGTTCAGGAAGGACAAGAAGGATTCCACACTTTGTCATGCAACGCTCCGTGATAGTTCGTATATCGTCGATGCTAAACGTGACTTGGGAGTCGGAATTCCAGTTAGTGTTATTACTGGTGGAATCGATGGGACGGGAGAAGGGAAGATAGTAAATTTCCCTGTTTACAAGCCCACCAAGCCGAGAAACCAACACGTGAAACATTTGAACTGCCAATGCTTTGGGAACAACAACACGAACAAGCTGTTTTCCATTAGCAAGGGCTGCAGCAACCATCGGTATGATCACTGATGATTTCCCTTCGCCCATATTGATCTGCATAACCGTATTTTCACCAGATTTTGGGGACATCATCTCCATCGCCACTTCCACCTGGGAGCGACGGATCAGGAAGTTTCCCTGGACCTAAACAAAGACCAACATTGGCACTGGACAGCTTGAATATGACGAGTCGCACCTGTATTAATAGCCAATCTGGGAATTCTTCTGGATTCCACCCATCACATCCCTCGGTCTCCAACTCCTTCGAAAACTCTTCTTCGAGACCATCCAGAGCAAATCGGAGCAGTCTCCGAGCACGTTGTAGATCCAAGAGGAGTAAAGCTAATGATATGATGCACTCCTTCCACTTTTGAGGGAGGATTTCTGTTGAAGTCGATGCGAGACATCGGAAGAGGACATCTCCTGTAATTGGCGGCCATTGGCCAAATAGACCGAGGGACTTTTGCAGATCCGTTGTTGGACTTAGAGTCTTCTTGATAGTATTCAGGGCTTTCCAGTAGTTATCCCTACACTGTGCATAGTATTTCTCGAGTGTGTGGATGTCGTCCTCCCCCCGCAAACGGTGAGTCACTGAATGTTGCTCGCGCAGGCACTGAGCACTTTTTTGAAGAACGGCAACATATTCTTGTTTCAACGAAGTATGGGACTTTGGATCTGAGATTGAAGACAACAATTGGTTCAGTTGGGAAATGTCATCACCTGATGATGCTCTATAGTCATTACGTGGCAAATAGATACGCGGTGGTGATGCTGGGGATGGTCGGTTGGATAGGAGTTGATAAAGTGTGATTTGCCATGGTGTGCGGGTGTCAGTTATGCACCGAGGAGGTGAAATTGGAAGAGGACGAAATGTATCAGATCCAGTGATGATGCGTACGAGTTGTTCCAAGAGCTTAAGGTTGCGGTAACAGCTAGCGAATAGTCGCTGGATATTGGTCGTCAAACTTGGCACATCCCAGCAATCAAAACTGAGCAGCCAGTGTAAGGATGTCTGATGAATTACATCAGACGGCCAATCGTTCAGCAACCCGTCTGCAGTGAACCCAATGTCATGCATCTCATCCTTGTACAAGTACGTCTTCTCAGGCCAAAGGCGAGCTTTACGGAAATGACGCATGATTAATTCTTTCGTGGGACGATATCCATCTGAAATTGCGCAGTCCAGGAGGTTGACTGGTGGGTTTCCTGGAAGCTGAGGGTCCAGATAACTTGCAAATGTAACAAGCATCGAGAGAAAGGCCGCCTGGCGGCATGGTGAACAGTACGCCATCGCGGGCAGTAAGAAAAGCAGCTGAAAGAGGTGATTTGCTGTACCGCTTCTCTTCTCTATTGCATTGTATAATTTCTGCACAATATTGAGATTTGCAGAATGCTCCTCCAGAACCTCGGACATGAATGGTGAAAAAACGGGGCCAGAGATATCTATATGCACCTCATCCCCACCAGTCCAAATGGTGGCCCACTTCGATATTACACCCAATGGCGAATCGGTTGACAACCGTTGCACAGCAAATGCTGCGATAAAGGCAATTCTCTCAAGCTCCAGGTCTGATTCTAGCCTCTGGTAATCCTTGTCCTTGCTGTCTTGCAAAGATGTAGCTCCAGGAGGAAATAGGTATGCGGCACGTTGCATAGCGTGTTGGTCAGCCGTGCCAATTACTTCCTTGCCATGTAAATGGAATTTGATGAAATAATGGTCTCTGACTCTGTTGTGCACGACTTTGAGTTGAGGATACTGTGTTTCCCAGTTCCAGAGAACAATTCCACCTTTACTGTGCTTCATGAGTGACCTACATCCAGCAGACTGAAACAGATCAAATGCTGCCTGTGCACCCGTTTTTCCGGTGAGTGAATCTGGCCGGTCGTAGGTAGTCATAGCATGCAGACGGGCGAGATGTCGGATGCTGTCCCGACTATCATTCCCTACAATGCAGGCCAATTCGGTATCGACAACGTAGATGTGATATAGTGGCTGATCCGATTCGTTATACATTGAAGAGTACTTGGTGTCGACCAAGACCCGATGATTGTCATGTTTCACGAACTGGACATTTGGAATCAGGACATGTCGGAGAATGAGATCTTCCATGAGATGGGTCTTCTGCCGGAGAACAAGATGATTCTCCAACCCAAACAGTGCGCCAACATTCTGGTACTCATCGTAAACCATGTTTTTGAAGTCACGTGACTCGAGTTCTCCATTCGTATTGATAAAGAAACCCAGCCCCGATCGAGGCAAAGTGACAGATAGTCGAAAGACTGGCCTAGACTGGAGAGAATCAATGAGGGTCGCTGTGATGAGGAGACTTCTGGTTTGATATCCAGGGACCATTGCTTCAAAACTAAGACACTCGAAACACCTCGACACCGTTTCCCAGGTTGGGCTTCGAATGTCCAATAGAGTGTCATCGCCTTTGTACACACTCCACGATCGAGATGTACAATTAATTCTCCAGTGCGCTGAAGATTTTTCCCATACACGTTTCAAAGGGCGGATCTCAATGATTTTTGAAGACAGATTCAACCAATGGACATGATTGAGGACAAGCGGTAAAGGAAGATCAGCTGCCAGCTTCATTGCTGGAATCAACTCAAGGATGTCCTTTGACTGGCTGGATTGCGCTTGCACTACCAGACTGTCATCTCGCAGCGAAAAGTGAACCTAGTTTGTATAAGCTTGATTATCTGGCATGGGGAGGTTCATTAACATACCTTGTATTCTGACATTGCTGTTAGAGTAGTGAAGTCCATTCCAGGAAGATTAGACGGTACGACAAAGAAGCCTTGCTGCAAAGAATGATGAGCAACACTCAGTAATGTAAGCAATTATATCATGTACACACATCACGAAATACTTCCTGGTACATCGGATCATTCCTGATTATTCGTGGCAACCCTCCTATTGGCTGACCATCTGCTCGAAGTGTCCCATCGAGTAGATTAAAATGTACCACTTGTGATAGTCGACTTTTTGTTGTCTTACTTCGGCACGTAAGCCAACGAGAATTCGGATACCGCAAACGTTCCCATCTGTGTACGCTTGGCTTATAGCCAGCGAAAACTTTGCGGACTGCAAGGTCAACACCATAATCTGATACGTCGGTGAGAATCATGTCCCCCAACACCTCTTCCAGGGTGAAAGAGAGGCGACGTGCTCGTTGAAGAAGTAAATGTGAATATGGATAATGCAGGTCTGACAAGTTCGTGTTAATTAAATGTACAAGATTAAAAGCAACTAGACATACAAAAGCGTTGAGGACGGAGTGCAGGTATAAATAGGGTAGAAGAAAGTGCAGTATCAATATCCTCTGTGGAACGACAGAGCACATGGAGAGTGGCAGAGTCAACGTCAAAAGTGCTTTGACAAGTGGTCACCATGTTGAGCAAGAGATCGCTTCGTTCCTTGTTGATAGGGGCTTTTGCTAGATTGTAGGATAGCTCCTGTACCCAGTCGAACGTCCTCCTGCGAACGTTCCGAAGAAGTGCAATGACTCGCCTCAGGACACATTCGCTTGGACTTGACTCAAGTATCCGAGTGAGTAATAATGAAATTGTGTTCATCATTATCCCATCGATCGAGCCGGCACCGACCTCCGTAAATAGATTGTCAAGCTCGTCCAGAAGGGCATTGCAAAAGGATATATCTTGAAGTTCTCGGTGCCAGGTCCAGGTCCCGGTATTCAAATCGAGCGGTCCTACTTGAAATACTGCTTGTGAAAGCAGGTAATGTACATGGTGACGTCGGAAGTTGATAGTTCTGCTCCGCAATCCGTGCAAGATGTTAACCCATTGTAACGAACCACCACTTCGCAAGTGTGCAAATGTAATGAATTCGTCGAGGGAAAGGTCTGCCGGACAAGTCTCTTGAGCTGCCAAGACGTCATTAGAAGTATGAGAAGTATGGTTCACATATTTTGCCAGGCTGTCACAAGAGGCACAATTGTCATGCTTTCCAAGCCTGTATGTGAGTTTGTACGGAGGCTGAGAATGTTCCTCTCGCTCCCAAACTGAGAAGTGATCCGTTGGGTCAACAACTAAGCTATTGTCACCCGAGGGAGAGTGGTGTTCTTTGAAAAAGAAATGCTGGATCGCATAACATAGTATTGGGCTACTTTTTGATTTATGTGATTCCTCAGATCTATAGCATGCAAAATGGATCTGAACAGCAAGAGGCATATGTCCGTGGTCGACAAAGTATGGTTGTAATCCAGGACAACGAGCAAGCAGGTCATTCTCTTGCAATGTTGGATCGAGAATGTCGTCACGGAAATGGTATAAAATACGGGGAGCAGCCGAACGCCAGATACGAACACACAATGGGCATTGCAGTTCAAAAGTGACCACCTTCACATGCAAGGGTGAAGCAGGCAACGCTTCCGAGGCGTCTGACTCGATGCGAGCCGAGACCCGCTGAATATCTGGAGATTGGTCATAATAACGGACAGGAAAACTATCTTTCGTCAATTCATTCGAGAGTATCGACCATCCCGGACGCGACTGCGAGTGTCGGACAGAGAGGTACTGACATACACGGGAAAGGCGATGGAGACCTGATGCCTTGCGCAGCAACAGGCTTTCGAGGAGAATTATCGGAAGTTCAGGGGAGTAGTCGACAAGCATAGGGATTTCCTTGACGACTAGCTTGTCAAGTGCGACGAAAAGCTCCAGGGCTGTCAGCATCATGATGGAAGAATCTTCTGGGCTTCCACCCCACCGAAGGAAAGCTTTCACTAGGTATTTATCCATCAATATCTCCAGTTGGGCGCATGCATCAGTTGCATCCGTGACATGGGAAAACCATTCATCTAGATCCTGCTCCACCGCTTTCTCGATGTCGTAGAGTGTCGTATCAGGGTCAGCCTCATATGCATCCTCCAAAAATTTGGCACCATCCGGAGACAAGAAGTCGCCAATGGTGCCACGAGGACGATGGTCAGGATGGAGTGGGGTAGGAAGGATTTTGCTGTGGCGGTTGGCAAGAGCGTTTTCAATGTATTCGCGGCTAGTCGTGAACTGAGCCTGCATATCTCTCACGAGTTCGCCCTGGGAAGGATTCCGAAACGGAGATGGGCGGGAATGGACAGATTGGAGATGCGTCCATCTAGCATCAAGGATCTCTCGAAGACTAGCGCACGTCTCCAGAGCCGTCTCAGAGAGCCAATCGGTGCTATCAGAGCCGAGTTTGCTTAAACGGCGGAGGATTTTGGAAGCCATCAAGTGAAGCAGATCGCTGGACAGATGTTGATCTTTGGCGTCCTTCGCGAACATGCACATGAAGAGCAAGAGAAATTTTTTGTAGGAGGCCTGTCCGAGAGGGGAACGTTCGATGCACATCTGCGTGGCTATCCTAATTAAAAGCCAAACAGACGATCGACGCCAGACCCTCTCGTCTTCAGCTGGGTGACCATTCTGCTGCGAACGGCCAACGTGATCACGAATCCGCTTGGTGATAGAATGTACATCTGCTACGCGTCCAACACCCCGCAAAATACCAGAAAGCAATGCGGTGATATATTGCGGATGAGCAGCTGGAGGGGAGGGAAGACTGGGATCGACACCACTGGGAAGAGAAAGAAAGTTGGCGAATTCGAATTGGAAATCTTGATCGTCGAACACCTCGTTTGGCAGCTCTATAGCAGACGAAGGATACGAACATATAAGAGAGCCAGGCGCTCCCTCGACAGCATCTTCGCGTGGGGAGACCTCAAATGACTCGAACACCACGGAACTCTCTTTTTTGGTGAGCATGATCGCAGCATTCTGACGTCGAATGAAAAGCGTAAGAATGTCTAAAGATTTGTTAGCAGGAATCCATATTACGCGAATTTGTGAGCGTACCTCCTGCTTGCATTTGACGTAACTCGGAGATGATTCGGGTGGTATCCAGGCACTCGCACAGGAGGGACGCATGTAGTCTATCTATCATCGTCGTGATGCGATGCCAGTGAGATTGGGAATCCTTGGGTACATGTCGAGCATACGCATAGGCAGTAGTGCGTACTGCGGCGACCAGGGGAATATCTTTTCCAGGAGAGTAATCGTCTTCGTTGGGAAGTTGGAAGGGGAAAAAGACATGGGTAAGCGCATAGTGCAACGCTTCAGACGAGGTCGTATTTCCATCAAAATCGGAGTCGATCATGGTCTAACGCAAGTACCGAATTCTATTCGGCTGTAGCAATGAACAAATTGGAAGTCAGCTATTAGCTTTTACAGTATCTCTCATGAATCGTGAGGTGGTCCAGCTCTATGTCTCGATTTTTATATCACGCCAGTTCGCGTCTCGAACTCTACTGGCTTTCCAATATTGCACACCCTTCTGAGTCTCGCGAACGTATGTTATGAAGCTTGTAAGTCTCCTCGCCCCCATCCCTTTTTTTTTGTAAGGACCCGAAAACTAGGACTGTTGTAGCGATGCGGCGAGCGGTCATGTGTTTGGTAGCTGAAAAACTTCATACTGACACAAGAGGACACAGAGGCCCGTCTAATGGTAGCATGAAGCGAGTATCACAGAACGTGGATCAAATCTCCCAACGTACAGGGGAGCTCCAGCCCGCTACCTACCGCCCAGTGTTCCAAGCACAGTTGATCTTCACTTGTATAACGTCCGATGGACGACGTACGCGTTTCAGGCTGGAACCACTACGTGGTATGTTCTTGAACTCCTCTTCGTATCGTTCATAACGTTGCCCAACTCTAGCAATCCAAGGAATCCTCACGAGCTATACCGTTATAAACACCACACTTCTCATACGTCAGTACAGCCCAGTAAGCCGCCACACACATCACGTCTTTTTGTTGTAATAACTCAAAGCCATCGAAGGCATGTTTCATGCCATCGTTTGCCATCAACGTTTGCCGATGACGTCTTTCTTCTCTTTGTATTTTCCCGGAACTCATCCGTGTTCTCGAGGCACGTTTCACGTGTTACGTATCGCGACGTCGCGTTCTTGCGCGGCGTCCTGAAACCTCTGTTTTGTGTAACAAGGACGGGATCGACGTTGACCGACCCTAGACTACTAGCACCACATTCCAAGGATCCAGACGGATGCAAGAAGCCAGGGTGCGATTTGCACGCCATACACGCATCCCTAGTTGACACGTTCGTCCGCTTCCTGCAAGGCTCGCAATGTGACGCCACGGAAACACAATACACAACAGGGAGCAAGGGGCAAAGGGCCACAGGGCACAGGGCACTCTTCGATGGCTAAGACACGTTCGTCCGTGTCTTTTCCATGTTCCTTACCTACCCTATCCTGAGTACGTCTTTCCTTCACACTCGCCTCATGATCGCCGTGCGTCGAGGCGAGTCACTCACTCGGTGTCCGAGGAACACGCGCCTGAAAACAGCTTTCCAGGCCCCACACCAGGCCATCTACGTACACGTTGTTCGCCTAAAAATAAATAGATGAAAATGCGATAAAAATAAGGAGCGTCAAAAAAAAAAGCGTCCCATCGTCCGACGTCTCGACATACCAAAAAAGAAGAGAAAAAGTTGGTCCTGAAACGAACGAATAAAAAACACTAGAAAGACTACTTTTGCGGAGCAACGACAGACAGAC
Organism: Austroboletus eburneus; assembly: GCA_038090175.1. Classification (NCBI taxonomy): domain Eukaryota; kingdom Fungi; phylum Basidiomycota; class Agaricomycetes; order Boletales; family Boletaceae; genus Austroboletus; species Austroboletus eburneus. The sequence goes on along the minus strand of JBBPMF010000137.1, from coordinate 14,271 downwards.
AGACGGTATACGACGACAACCCAAAGAAAATGATCAGAATCGCTGGCCAAACGTAAAATGCACATGCATCATCATCACATGATCACACAGTCCTTTTCCTCGAGCTTGACACCCTGAATACCCATCTCCGCAAACGTCGTCGGTCCCTTGACGGCCGGACGTGCCGGTTCCTCTTCCTCCTGTTGCTGTTGCGGCGCAGGCGACGGCATACTCCCCTGGCGTTGCCCGGGCGGACGGCCTGCCTGACGCGCATAGCTCGGTCCATCGGGCATCGGCGGAGATGCAACCGCCGAATTGGAACCCGGATCGACGAGCGTGTAACGGTGCTGGTTCGGGAACTGACGCGGCGCAGAATATCCAGGTCCGGGTCCTCCAGGTGCCTGACCGGGGGGAGCGACACCTGGCGGAAAACCCTGCGGTGGCTGTGGCGTACCCGCCGGCGAAGGCTGCTCCACGACGGCCGTCAGCGTCGCAGGCCCAGACGGAGGCGACCCCTGTCCTTGTTGTTGTTGTTGTTGCTGCCCGTGCCCGTGACCGAGGCGCGCGACCGAGTTCTTCCGAATGACTTCGACGACTTGGCGGCCGTCCTCGACCGAGGAACGAGGCACCCCGCTCTCGCGCTCCGATCGCTGCTTCGCCTGCGTACGCTTCCGAACCAGCTTGGTCTCCGTGATGTTGTCGTGCTCTTGTCGCGAGAGCGATTGCGGAGATGGCTGAGACAGCGCCGACAATCGCTCCACTGCGTCCGCGTTCCCGTGTTCCGCAGCCTATACCGGAGTCAGTTCACTATGTTCCCGTCGTCGCCCGCGAACTCACCTGCTGGTACCACATTTGGGCGGCTTCGATGTCCTTGCTACCACCGACACCGACTTCCTTGTAATACCCCATGGCAAACTCGGCGCTCGGCAACCCTTTTCGAGCAGCTTTCTCCGCAAACGTGTACGCCAAGCTCTCGTCTTTATCGAACGCGCCATCGGCACCACACAAGAACCACTTGCTGAGCGCCATGTCGGCCTCTACCTCGCCCTGCTGGCTCGCGAGCGAGTAGTACTGCACGCTGAGGAGCGCATCGAAGGGGAAGGGCGGGAGCGCAAACTCGTAGGCGTGGCCGAGTTTGTACTGGGCTGGGGCAAAGTGGAGGTACGCGGCGCGCTCGAGATGCAGCCGTGCCTCCTGCTGAGCGGACGAGTGCGGTGGAATGAGAGCTAGGAAGAGCTGTGGTGAGAGCGTGACGTGAGAGAATTCGCCGAGGAGAAGCAATCCGTATACGTAGGCAGGTTGGGGGACCTGTACGGAAGCGAGCGTCGCAGCGCGATGAATCAAGGGAAGGCCGATCTCGGGTTGTGCAGGGAGACCGAGCTGGCCCATTAAATGGGCCATTCCCATACGCTGCCAAATGAGTGTGAGTAAAAAAAGAAAACTGGATGCGAAAAACACGCACGTAGACGCAGCTCTCGACGTTGAGCTTGACGCCGCGTTCGAAGCAGTCGCGCGCATGGGTTGCGTCGTTGAAGTTTTCGTAGTCACGTCCGAGGCGGAACCATGCCTGGGCGTACCCAGCGCGCGCCGCTAGTTCAAAGTCGCGAAAGGCGACACGGGGATTGTGTGGGACGTGATCGGGATAGGCGCCGGAAGCGGCAAAGGTAGCCCGGAGGAAGATGGCCTCTGCGGCAAAGATGGGGATCGGATTAGGGTGCTGTGCGCTTGCGATCTGGACGACGAGCGGTACGGCGACGTGCACGAGACGCTGGAGCTGCGGATCCTGGATGGATACGGGACCGGGTGGGGGTGGATCGCCGGAGGAGTTCTGGTGAGCGCGGTCGACGATGGTGAGCACGTCGCGGGCCCAGGCAATTTTCAAGGCGGGGTCGTGGTTGGGTTGCTGTACGGTGGCGAATGCGGTGGCGAGAGACTGAACGGTGGGGAGCGGCGCGGTGAGGGAGGGGTTCTGTTTTGGGGAGGGCGCCTGGGGCGGGTATGTAGGTTGAACTGAGTTTGCCCTTGGTATGATGGACATCTTTTGCTGCTGGAGTGTCTGGGCAGACGCTCTGTGGTGAAGCTGTGGTTGGTAGGGTGGTTGAAGGGTATAGGACTGCTGTGGGGGTACTCCTGGCGATGCCCAGGGCTGGTTCGGGGGTGGCTGAACCGAAAAACGATTCAGAGGCGGTGCGTGGGCAAAGGCAGGCGGGTATGAGTGATGGTTGGGCTGCTGCTGGGCTGGTGGTGGTCTCGGTGAGAGGGTGCGGTAGGGGTCGTAGAAGGGTGGTTGCTGGAAGGCGGCTGCAGCGTGGTTGTCTAGCGTCCTTGCCATCTGTTTGTACATGTAATAACAGGTAATAATCGGCCAACAAGCGAGCACATACGTTGGCGGTGATGTTTGGGTCGAGACGGTGTGGACGGGGTGCAGGGAGGGGCGTGGATGTATGCGGGGGAGGAGGAGGGGAGATATAGGAAGCGGGCGGAAGTGGAGGCAGGGGAGGTGGCTGATCCGGGACGTAACCAGCTGCGTAGCCTGCGGGCGGATGGGGAGGCACGGGCGGAGCAGACATCGTACGAAATCACTCGGCGTGCAAACCTGATTATTATTATTATCGATTGACGTCCCGCGGGCGTCTCGGTTCCAATTCTCGGTGATCGTTTCCCTGCCAATCGTCACTACAGTACGCTCGACGCCCATCTCCAGGATTGTCCTAATGATCCAACCTGTGTGTCATACGACAGTCGTACCATCATTAATACCGCAGGCAGTGTCCGTCGGTCAAAATGTAATATGCACAGCCTAGTCTAAACGAAACACCACGAGACGTCTACCATGTCATAGGGTATCATCCAAACATACATTCCAGAATCCAAAAACGCAACAACCAAGGTCAGGCAGATAAAAAAAAGACGGCGGCAGTTTTACACAAAGATGATACAATAAATCAGAGAAAGAAAGAAAGTATATCCTCGGCGTCCACATGGCAAGATCAGTTCCAAAGAAGGTCATCTCGTTACGGACTGCCGTCTCCCAAACTCAAAAACGACGTCGCAGGTGGCAGCCGCGAGGTCACTTCTTGGTATATCAACACTACGATCATCATCGTCAACGAGGACGAACTTCACAAAACGTGTTCGATACCTACCTTTCAGCTGCTCTTTCGGTAAAGGTTCTCCATTGTCGAAATCGAAAAACGATGGATCGATCGTATCTGCCATGGGCTCGTCTTCCGGGTCGTGGTAAGGCTGATTCCGGATGAAGCAAGGCCAGGTACTCGTGGCAAGAAAGACTCACCTCAAAATACGGATGCTTAAGCGCTTCTACCACATTTATACGCCTTTTTGGACTAAATGTTAGACACTTTTCCAAAAAGTCTATTGCCTGCACGAACACGAGTACATCAGCGTCTGGTCACGAGCGCCATAAAAAGGCTGACCAGTTCGTTGGCGCCCACAAACATCGTCTTAAAGTCCTTTCCCTTTCTAAACGGTAGCGCGCGAATGTACTCGCGAGATCTCGGTGACGATATCGCATAAAAGTCGTCGATCGAAGGCGTGCCGAGAACATCGAGGATAAGCGAGAGTTGGTCGTGATCTAGACATGTCCGGGTGAGTGTACATGCACGTGATCGACGTCGTAGGATCACTCACAGTCACGCCCCGGGAACATGGGCTTACCGCTGAGCATCTCCGCCAATACACACCCAACGCTCCACATGTCGATCGCGCACGTATACTCCTTGAACGTCAGCATCACTTCTGGGGCGCGATACCACCTTGTAACACGTCGGACTCTGGTTCGATGAAAAGGACGACGGACGTACCGTGTGGCGACGTATTCGGTCATGAACGTGCTGCTGTCGTTTGCAACGTTCGGAGGGGGACGTGCGGATCGAGCGAGGCCAAAGTCGCAAAGCTGGCGCGTAGAGGATGAAGAGAAGCCGAGGGTCGTTCGTTGGCACTCACTTTGAGGTCGCAGTTGGCGTTGAGCAGCAGATTCGACGGTTTGAGGTCGCGGTGGAGCACGTCCGCCGAGTGGAGGGCCTTGAGCGCTCGCAGGGTCTCGAAACGGGACCGTCAGACGACGGCATGCGGGAAAGAGCTCGGACGTACCTGGTAAATGAAGTACTGGCAGTGATCGTCGCTCAATCGCTGTGTTCTGATCACGCGATGCAAGTCTGTTTCCATGAGCTCCTGTACGAGATACACGTCTCTGAACAGTTCGAAACTGGGGGGCTGGAGGATGTCGAGAATGGAGATGATGTTCTCGTGGCGAAAGTGCCGGAGGAGCTTTATTTCACGGAGGGTGCGTAGACAGAACATGGAGTGGTCGAACGGGGTGATGCGTTTGATGGCGACCTTGCGCTGGGAGGATTGGTGCACTGCGGAGCTGCCAGGTCATCAGGGTCAGCGTCAAGCCGAATTAGCGATGCGTCGGGACTGACCACACGATACCGTACGCGCCTTCGCCGATGACCTCGAGCACGCGATACGCGCCATCGACGCTAAAGTTTTCCAGCCTGGGATCGGTGGACATGTTGCCCTCCGCGGGTCGTGTTGGTCGTTGGTGATAGCACAAGTCGGACTTCGGAATTTGGGAAAATTAAGTCTCCCGCCGCAGCTAAGCCTTTTTCCTTCTAGCCTCTTTTTCTTTCTCTTTTTTTTTTCTGTCAGGGACGATGGCGAGCGATCACGACGTGGGCGGTGTACAGTTTGTCTGGAAATGCGAGGTTCCATCAGCGCCTACGTTCCCCACCGGTACCGCCATGGCTGAGCGTGCGCGTGGACCACCGCTGGCAACGCAGCATCGGAGCCGACCCCCCACCGGCCCGCAATCTCCGCCCATCGCCTTCTCTCTGCCCGTGTCCACGCATCCAGCAGCAATGCCACCACACATCCTCACCGTATTCCAGTCGCAGCTCGCCGCGCTCCAGGACACATGCAACGGCGTACGCGCAGACTTCAAGCACGCGCTCGAACAGCTCGACGCACTCTGCATCGCACAGACCAAGACCACCGAACGCATCGCCGACCTCGAGAGCGTGATCGGTACGGCACCAAAGCACGACGCCCAGGTCGAGCACACGCAGGCAAAGACGCTCGTACAGAGCGTCGCGACTATCCAAGCGGCCATCGATCAACTCGTCGTCGCTCGATCGGGTGAGTCGTGTGTCTGTCGGACGACGCGATAAACTCAGATGTGTGTTGGTGTCAGCGAGCGTCTCGATCTCGTCTGACGTCGATCCGCTGCTCACGTCTGGGACGACGTCTCCTGATCTCGCGCGAGAGCTGGGGACGTTGTCCCTGCCTCGAACCGGTGCGTCGTTTGTCGTGCGAACGAGGCGCTCTACCGACCTTGCCTAACCAATGTCTTTTTTAGAATACTTCGATGCGTCCGTACAAGCACCGTCGCCTTCCCATTCCCATCCGAACGTTGGTCTAGGTAAGCATACACCACTCCGATGATTGCCCTTTGGATAACTCTTTTTTCCAGCGACTGACGAGCAGCGTGAAAAAGATCCCGGTGAGTATTTACCCCTTATCTACGACGGGTCGCCGTGTACAAGTATGAACGATATCGATCGAAATGTGCCAATTTTTCCCGTTTCAGTCGAATCGGTGGCATTTATTTCTCTCGGACCATTTTCGAATTTGATCGCTGATTCAGACGATATAGCAGCATATATTCTGCATTCAGCCCACTCTGTAGCCAAAGATCAAAATGACAGACCGAGCACCTTGATAACGCGTGCAGATGAACGCGATCACCCCCATCCGACGGCTTCGCATACAACGCCGACGTCCGCTCCCTTCTCTCTCTTGTTGTCTGCGCCGGCTGGCGGCGCGGACGCTCCGCCGCCGCCGTTTCAAACAATAACGAGCCGACATGTGTCAGTGATGCGCGACTCGTCGCTCTCACCCATGTCGGACGAAGACAGGAGAGTGGACGATCGGATACCACTCCAAACGCCCGACATGATCAGCCGAGAAGGGTCGGCGATGGCATATTCGTCGCTCACTACACCAACGTCCAAGGAGAACCGCGCTGTGCGTGTCCACGAAGAGTCGGAGGCCGAGGACGTCGATCGGATGTCTCAAGTGGTGGCGGGCGGAGAAAAGGAGGCCGGTCAAGCCTCGACGAGTCGTCCGCTTCCTCATCTTGTCCACTTTGACATCGTTGACGATGGAGGAACGCTGGTGCCTTGTCTGCGGTATCCCTCTCCGGGTCCTGGAGGATCGCTTTTGGGAGACGACGTGTATGACGATGAGGCTCGACCAACGGTTGCGACAGACAAAAGACAATTGCCCGAGCGTCCTATCGACGATCAGACCTTGTCCCAATTGGACGGCACTCTTGGCATATTCTCCTCTCTGAACGACGACTCGTTGTCGTCTTCTCCCTATTCCCGACAGACACAGGACGAAACCGAGGTCATCAACGCGCTCTTGGTACACCCAGTGTCTCCGCTCTCGTGGTCACGCGCCGTGTCTCCCCCTCGAACGTCACCTGCGCCGGTGCATGAGTCGACGTCCTACCAGAGACAACACGTGGACGTGGACGCCTTGCCTGGCACGCCGCCGCAGCTCTTCACAGTGAACCCGACCGTGTTGCACGTACGTGCCGAACTGAGCGCGACGTGTTCGACGAGGTCGTTGACGCCACTGACACCGCTGGACGACACGTCGTCGGACGAGGAAGATTTGGGTGTGCAGCGTGGCGAGAGCGCGCACACGAACGTGGAGGATAGGCCTGTATCGTCTGGGCGCGCTGCTGGCGGGCCGGGGGCCACCTTGGACGAGCTCATGAGGCTTTCGCGACGCGAACCGCTCAAGATACGTCTGAAAATGCCGGAAAAGACGCACGAGCTCAAGCGGAAGCGGGATGCGCGAGAAGAAGAGGAGAGTCGAGAATCATGGCGGATCGAGGCCGCTACTGCTTTGGTACGTCCATTTCGTTCGTTTGAGACGACCTACGGTTGAGAGAGTGGGGTCACAGAACGCGATCTCTGCGTCGGCGCGAGACGCATCTGAACTCGAACCGCTCGCCATGGACGAGGACGACGTGAGCGAGCAGCCCGTTCGCAAGGCAACTAGGCGGCAGGAACCTGGCAAGCCATCCCGCACTTCGGGGGATAGTGCCCGAAAAAAAGTTCAACGGCGGGCGGATCCCGTCGTGCGGCCTCCGTTGAGATACCACGTCCGTAAAGGTCAGCTCGTCAGCATCGAGTCCCAACCCCAGGGTGTGTCCCCAGACACAGAGAGGACGTTGGAGTCCGCCGTGCGTGCGGCTGGTGGGGCGAAAGTTGTGCTGATGCCGCCTCGGGCACGTCCGCGGGTGCAGGTGCCTTTGCCTTTGTCGTCACCGCCAACGAATAAGGTTGTGCCGAGGCAGCGGACTGCGACGTCGTCGCCTGGCAAGACGCCGAAATCTCGTCGGGGTGCTGCGTGGCCGAAACGTCTGCTCGTGTTTAGTCATTGGGACGCTCAGGTGAGGTCGTCTCGTCGGGCTTGATTGACGGAGCTGACGTCTCTTTTTCTCGTGTAGTTTGTTCAGTGCGACGGGTGAGTGACGGAGCAGAGGGATGGGGTCGTGACTGACGCGTCCGTTGTCGGTAGTTGTGATCGGTGGTATCATTACGGGTGTGTAGGGATCACGTCTGGCGATCCGAGACTCGAGCTTGGCTCTGCGTTTATATGCCCGACATGCTTGTGAGTCCCGTTCCATCCCGCTTGCTCTCGTCGCTGACGTCCGTCGTAGCATCCCAGGTAAGCCGCCAGGTGACACCGCGTCCGAACGCGTCATTGACCCACCGTAGGTCCAACAAAACGCGCCGTGTCGAGTCAGGACGGCACATGTGCCCGGCCCGACTGTCCCGAACCCCAAGCGACCGAGAACGCCGAACTGTATTTCGTCGAGAAACTCGTCGGACGTAAGAAAGCAGACGGATGCGTATATCTCTGGCTGGCGAAATGGGAAGGGTGAGGTGCCCCGTTTTGTTTTGGGTGGACGACGACTGATAAATTGGGGGGTAGGTACCCCTTGTCGGACGCGACGTGGATTCCGAAGGAGAACGTAGTTGGGGACGGAACCAAGCTGTTTGATGCGTTTATCGAGGAGGCAGTGGCGGAGGGGGCGAATTTGGGGAGGGAGGTGGTGTTGTTGAGAGAGGCGGTGGATGCGGGGTGGAACACGCGATGAGTGGTCGATTTTTCTAATTTCTTTATTCTGGTTTTCGATATGACATGTCGCTTTCGCTTTCCGAAGATGTGATCTGATGTGTATATCATGTTTTACAGTAATTGCATTCATTGTGTTAGATACCCAATGTCAAACGTTTTCGTGTGTTGGGCTGGGTTGTTTTGCGAGTGCCATTCGTTGTTTACATACAAAAGGTGAATATGGGGGAGATTTCGGTTGTGACAGTACCACCTGACCATCACACGGTGTGCGGAGTGGAGACACGTACCAGCGAGGTGGCATCCGATTGGACGCATATTATCTAATATCACGTGATGTCTACCGTTTGTGTAATGGTTGGCCTGTAAACCGCCCCATCACAATGCCAGCCACGCGTTCCAGGCCATACATCATACCAGCATCTTATATGGGGCCACCACCATGCAGCACCCCTAAGCCACTCTCCAGCATCAATGCTGATGAGATGGCAGCTCAAACAACAAGATATATGGATGTACTAGAGGAGCATCTTGCTGTTGTTCGAAGAGATCCAAATTTCCCAAAGGTTTATGAAGATGCAGTGAATCAGAAAAAGGTGTTTCCATCTGGGACACAGTGGCCAACTCTTGACAAAAATGGGCAAGATGTGCTACGTTGCCGAATGGAAGCAATTCTTGATAGGGGGGCTTTGACCATAGATGAGTAGGTGTCATATCATGTGTGTTTTGAATGTGTTACTGACTATCTACCAGCCATTTTATGGTATGCTCAGCTGCAAATACCTTGTTATTGCTGCAGCATGATATTCTGACCCGGTTACCCCCTGCTGAGTCCTGGGAGATTGACAAAAAGATAGGTGCATGCATGTAAGATCTCTTTAAATTCCCATTCTTGCATAGGGATTAATGCAACCATAGGATTGATAAATCATGCAGGTACCCAATTCAGCATGATTCAGAGAAGTTTGGTGCCCTTGTTCCACCTCCTCCCTTGCCTGACTTTCCCAGACCAGCTTCTGGAGCATTTGTTTCCACTGCTCTCTCCAATGATTTCATAGACCATTTTCTTGAACTCTCCTCACTTCCTGCAGTTATTGGTCAGCAGTTCTGTCTTTCCAACTCCCCAGAAGACCTTTTCTTTCACATTGTTGGATTTAAAGCACTCTTGGATAAGTTCCAGTATCTCATCCAGTTTGAGGACAGCAGGTGAAGTGGCTGATTTTTTGCTGCATTGCTTTACTTAGTTGTCTTATCAGATCTCCTGACTCAGTTGATGCAGATGAGTTGCGGGCAATGTTAAAAAACTGTGAAAAAATCACACCATTACAAAACTGAATTGTGATCTATAGTATAATTCTTGTAACTCTTACATCATCAAATTATTACCTGTCTTTTTGGCTTGAATTTTTGCAGATTGATTATATGAAGAAATGCTTGAAGCTGGAAGATGAGCCAAGAAAGTAGCCAAGGTGTCTTTTGAAACCTTGTGAGAAATCCATGTAAGGTAAGTAGTGCCCTGCTGCACAGAAACGACAGAATCTTCACTGATCACCCCACCTTAGGTTGAACCTACAATTGTGGGTTCCTAAAGAGCGTCATGGCGAGATCAACCATTTGCTCGTAGGATTCGGACGGTGAAGCCCTTCTCGTATGGTTTTTCGGTATTTCACTGAACAACGCCCTAGATGATCTGTCTGCCCGTTGGTCCGAAATGTACTGAATGTACGTTGAGTTCTAGTGAGTTGTGTCTGAGCGCACAGCGCGATTGCAAAACAAAGTCGTCGATAACCGCCGTTCAAAAGGGGTCGTCCGAAAGCGAGGCTTCGGAAGAGGGCTCTGCTGGACCAAAAATTGAACTTGAAGACGGAGGTGATCGGGTGAGGCGGAGAGGGGGCCTTAGCCCAAGACAGATAGGATATACACGCAATCGTGTTCAATGCCAATATCGAGCAAGAGACCACGTAACTACCGGGCTAATACAATCTGAATCCATACGTGCGAGTCCACTCTACATTCATAACGCCAGCGAGTCTGGAGTATTCTGATACCGTCCCCCCGTGAACTTAACCGAGCACGAGCCACCCTACGAGAAAAATCATAGCTTGAGTGGAGACAATATACGATGATCAAGTACTCACTCAAATTCGATCACCGACGGCGGAGAAACCCTAGAATGAGGCCGAGACGATTCCGAGGGGGGGTTTCAATAGGAAGTCCGCATTGCTGCGAGAAATCTATACGCGAATGATGGCTCGGTAAAAATATCTTTCACGACAGTAATATTACAGCTCACCTTGAAACCATTCCTTCATTTCATTTCTCGTCTCTGAAAGTCCTCTGAAGCCCTCTAACGTAACCCGGAACAAGCTCACTGCTTCCACTTGACGACTGAGGGCATACAACGCCTCACATTGTTGCTGGTAGAGCATAAATCTGAGTATATCCGTGTCATGTGTCCAGCCAGATATCTAGAGATCGTATGAGTAACTTGGACATCGTAGCCAGATGATAAGACTCACCAATGAAATTGCTTCCAAATGTGGACGATGCTGAGGAAGGTAGGGTTCCTCGTCCAGATAGTCAGAAAGGTCGAGTACCTTGTCATATTTCCCATTTTGCATGTACCCCTTTCGGATAATCATATGCATATGTGCCTGGTGATGTCAAAACATGCTAAGCGTATGTATGTTTTCATGGTTTCTCACCTGGACCATACGGCACAATGTCACAGTTGGACAGTGTGTAATGAGATCGGCCACGCGTGCCATTCCTTCGTTGTGGTTTCCTGAAGTGAATATGATGATCGCCTATCAGTCTGATTCAGCGGATCCGGCAAACGTCATGTACAGATATACCAGGAGTCCAGGACATGTGTCAGAGACGAACCTTGATGAGAGACATGAAGCACATATCAACGTTATCGCAATGAAAGAAGAGCAGGTTGAACTCTTCTTTGGCACGCTCCGGGTCAACTTTACCAAATAAAGCGATGCTGTGTGCGACATAGGCAAGTGCAGTTGGCTTGCATGCAATGGACTATATAGGCGATCAGCGTGCATGAGTGGAAGAGAAAAAGACGGTAAAACCTTTTGAGCATCATGAATAGCTGGGTTCCATTGGTGGAGACGGGCTCTGAGAAGGGCGCGGGTGGCGAGCAAATGTTCTCTCTTGTCAGACTGCTTGATTTCTTGTGAAATCACTCGGATCGCATCGAGTAACTTGTCCTCTCTCCACAATACCAGTACTGCAGGGCTGACATGGACAAGCTACAGGATTCATTGGGATATAATTAGCGAATTTGGACTCATGTATCAAGTAGAGGCTTACATTCGAGATCTGCGGAGCATTACTTTCGTGCGATGCCTGGAGTGGTCATATCAAGAAGGGATAGGTCAGATAATTTAGATCCTACAATATCAAGATAACCAGAGGGAAGGATGACATTAAGATTGCGAATCGTGATTTCACTGTCCCCGCCGATCACAATGTCATGAGTCTTTGACATGGCCATAGAATAGATATCGCCTGTATGGTCAATGGGAGACCCAATTTGCTCATGCGTGACTGTGTCCCAGAACAATACCACAGATTTATACGATACTGCAATAAATTTGTTGTTCCTTGCCATTACGATGCGCCCTGGATATTGTTTGATGTTCCATGCAGTGATACTTCTTCTTGAGGCAGTGTCCAAGCAGTAGATGTTTCTGTCGTTTGACGAGACGAACAGTCGATTACCGTCATCGTGCCAGGCGAGCGAGCAATTACGCCACGAGGTGACTCCGATCGGCAAGTTGACAAGAAGGGTTCCGTTTATGCTGTCATAGAGGCAGGTCTCTTCCCACGTGGTGGTGGCGATGCGAAGACCATCTGGGGAGAATTTGACTCCGTTCACCCAGTCGTTGTGGTTCCATTCGAATACTTTCTTGTTGGTTGTGCGCAACCAGACACAGGCAGTCTTATCATCGGATCCAGTGACGATTTTTTTTCCGCTGGGGGAGATGTCAACTGCGTTTACCTCTGCTGTGTGTCCTCGAAACTCGGTCAGCTTCGTGCGGCTGTTTGTATCCCACACCATTACAAGTCCACTCTCAGTGCCGTTCACGAGCCAATTCCCGTCTCGCGAGACCGCGATATCTAAAACCCGACTTTCCGATTCCATTCGCCTTCCCACCTCCTTTCCGTCTTCCACGCTCCAGCATTGAATCTCGCCTTTGTCATCGCTGCTCACAAAATGCATGCCGTCCATGAGAAAAGCAACCGAACGCATCCAACTTGAAGTTTCGATTTTGATGGTGCTCACTTCTTTTTGGTGAGCGGTGGTGTTTTCATCAGACTCTGGGCCTTTGTCAGTAATCCACTCCAAGACTTTCCCCTTGATTCCCCACCGTTTCTCGATCCGCCATTTTTGGTCGGTCTCGCCTCCTTCTGGTGAGCGTTGCTGGTATTTGTACTCGACTCTGAGTCCTAATTAGCTTTTTTTTCCAGCAAACCCCTTGCCTGGAACGCACGATTCCCCGCATTGTTCGTCGACCCCAGGAAGGAAAACATGCTTGGCCAGGTAGTGGTGCAGTGGAGAAAAGAATGCGCAGGCGCCTACGCACAAGCTGGTAAGAATCCTTATCGTGGTATATGCCACTTCGCACGCTCATATCGAGAATACCCTCGACCCAATTCACTGACGTCGCGATGGCCTAAAATTATGACGGTAAATCTGCACAAATATTCCCGCCGCGCTTTTTTCGGTCACGCCGCGCTTTTCTCAGTCCTGCCGCGCTTTTTTCAAGATCACGCCGCGCTTTTTTCAGTCACGTCGCGCTTTTCTCAAGTCATACAAACTTTTGTTTCTGCGAAATGTCACATGTAGACTACTAGTATTTAAACAAGTTGTAAGTCCTGTTCTAGTCCTTGGCAAACATCGGAAATAAATGCATCAGTGTGTTGAAAACCTACACCATCTTCAAGGAGTTGGAACATCAGGATGTGGCAGCCAGCACCCATATGACTGAACTGCAACTCCCGAAAACGTTTGACAGCCTTGGGGAATGGCTGTGGATTTTTGTAATTGAGTAAAAATTGGCCCATTCTGTTCCACCAAACCATATGCCAGTCTTGTTGACATGCAGTCAAATTTTTGTGTAGAATCTCTAGTAGTAGCACTAAAGAAAGCTAACTATGGCAAGTACTACAAAGTATGTGCGCTTTACGCTTATGTAATCCAGTGGCTGTACAACCACACACTGTATGTCCGAATATTCCAACATTTTGCAATCTGTTGCATGGGATAGGATTGCTGGCTCTTTGCACATGAACTGCCTGGAATTTTCTTCAAGAATCAATTTAAAGTACACAAGTGTGGTGAATGCCTCATTGCCCAACAACAGATGGTGATGTCCAGTAATTTCTCTGAGTGGGATGCTGAGAAGCAAATTAAAGCTGTGTTTGAAGATTTTTGACACTCTGAACTTGCTGTTATTGTTGGAAGCAGGTTTCTCTGACACCCAGGTCATCCAGGGGCAAAGCACACAGTAAGGAAGATATCAAGAGACTAAGTGAGGAAATACTCACTCTTTGTATCTGAGGTCATTGGGTAAAGTCTTGAAGAGTAGAGAGGGAAGTAGTCTGAGTGAAGACTGTATTGCCAACTCTGGGGAGAAATCCCTCTCAGAGTCCTGAGTTTATATATGTACAGGATATGCACACAGACCATGTACAATTACTATATCTAAAGGGGATGATGTGTACACTAGATAAGAGAGAAAAATGCTATTGGCATTGGCCAATATGTGTCATATCTTATGTGTCATGCTCAATCAGCATGATAAGACCAATTCATCCTATTGGTTGATAACCAGGATCATATCCGATTGAAAAATTGTGTTATCTATGATGTCATTATTTAGAATGTTCTTGTTACGATTCATGTCTACTCTTCTTTCCTTTTCTTCATTCTTACCTTAGCCCACGTAACGAACAGTGCTCCTGTTGTTCGAGTCCCGCTCAAGCCACTTTATTCCTCTCTTAGTCCCTTATCTCTGCTTACCTATTTAGCGTGACTCATCCGCAGTACCCGCAGTTGTATTACCACCGTTTATCTCTGACTCGTCCCCCTTC
>JBBPMF010000136.1:0-53037 GCA_038090175.1 Austroboletus eburneus | reverse complement strand
CATATAACATTCAATCAGCGCATTCTGATTTGAGATTCCAGCTTTTGATGCAAGGAGTCGAAAGTCTGTGTTGAATTTATTGAGAGGATCCAGCCCTTTTCCTTTCATTGTGATCTGGTGTAGTTTTTGTCGAGAGTCAGCAGCAGTGTGCTTGTCTGAGAAAATTTCCAAAAACTTGTTTTTGAAATCATTCCAGGTGGCTTTATCCAGGGCAACATTTCTGGAGTCGAAGTTTTCATAGGCAGCTTCAGCAAACTGCTTGCCTCGCCCTTTTGACATCCTGTTGAGAGCGGTATAGATTTTCTTCAAATCATCATACTTATCCTTGTTCATAAGGAAGTATGCATCCATGGCTCTGATCCAGAATTTGGCATCAGACACTTCTCCTGAGAACTCTTCTGGGAGTCCAGCTTTAAGTTTGGCCATTTCTAAGTGGTCCGAATCAGGAAGGGGGTTGATCTGAGGGGTAGGGGTGTTATGGGTAGAGGAGAACAGAGTTCTTCGAGACAGATGAGATCTTGATGGAGGAGAAGGGGTTTCACTTTGAGCAAAGTGTGGTTGGTTCCTTTTAAGGGTCTTAGAGATGGATTCAAGTCTTGATCGTTCTCTTCTGTCTGTCTCATCCTCAGAGTCCTCTTGAGGAGGGCTTTCCCTGTATCCGTATGAAATGGTGGGCAACTAGGGGGGTGCCTTGCTGCATGGTAGCAGAGGTATGAGGAGAGCTAGATCTTTTGTTACGCTTGCACAACGTCCAGTCTCAGTGTGTCCTCAAAGGCAACAAAACGTCCTATAGAATTCTGAAGGGGTTCTCTGCTGAGACTCCAGACTCAGGCAGGAAGGAGACTAAACACTGCATATAATTGCGCAGATCTAGCTAGGGAAATATACATGATGACTAGCAACTATTTATACAGTTCGGAACCATCTCAGAATGGAAAGGGGATGGACAGAACACATGGTACACTATAATGGCCTCGTGGAGTCAGTGACAGAAATAGGAAGACACAGTTGCCCAAAGAAGGGGCGAAAGGAGGAGTGGAGGTCCGTGACAAAAACAGTTCTAATAGCACATGGCAAGAGTTACATAAGAGGAAGAAGAGACAAACAGGGTGAGTTGAGAATGGGGACCTCCATATGGCCATATGGAGTGTAGTTTTCAGGAAACAAAATCCAGTAGCATTTCAGAGGTAGTCCATCTTCTGGATTCCATTCCGGTAAAGTATCGAAGAGTTCCGATGGTTCCAGAATTCTGGAACCTTCGGAACCACGGGAAGGTACTTTGGAAACGTCGGAACCAAGGGAATCAGTTCCGGAACCTTCGGAACTGTGGATACTTGTAACACATGGGGGAGCAAATCTGTCATAATCCACATCCATGAACTGGTCCTGGAATGAGCCTGAGTCAGTCACCTGACTTGAAACATCCATCTTCAATACCTTCACATCCGCTGAAATGCCGAAATTTTCTACCTTGCAATCTGCTGCCCATTTGTTCTCCAGAGAATCAGTTGTGACTTCATCTGGTTCGCTATCAGAAATAATGTTGACCTCATCAAACTTCCTCTTGAGTGCAGTGGATGAAAAGCCTGGGTTGTAATGGTGGGGGGAAACTTGCAAGGATCTGTCAAGCTCTTCATCGCTTTCAGCATGCATGATTGTAATCTAGAAAATTTTGAGTGATTTCTAATCTAAATGAAATGCATGCAAATCTTAGCAATGCTCTCTTTCATCTTTCCTTCCTTGACCGACACATGCTGTTCATAGAGGCCATCTTCGCTATCATCAAAGCTGCCAAACTTGCTCACTAAGTTCTCTGAGTCTGGCTCTGAGTTAGTCGATTTCAGAGTCTTGCTTTTGCCACCAATTATGGAGATGGCAGGAGAACAGTGGGTGGATGCCAAGCTTGATGCATCTTGATCCAATTGTGAGGTTGAAGTCTTCTCATGAATGAGCATGGCCCAGCCCTTTACTGTACCAGCAAGAGATTGCTTACTGCCATTTGAATCATTGTCAGCAAACAAGAGGTCAATGAAAAGAAGTGTTGACTCCATAAGCAATAACATTATTTGTAGCACAAGTGAAAATACTGACTTGAGATACTGTGAGAGAGGGTGTTTCGCATTGACTCTGGACTTGCCATTGCTGTCAGTCATGTTGATTGCCTTTTTTGCATCACTTATCATTGCCTTGAGGCTCGGCTTCGGAACCTTCTCCTTCTTTGGCTTGTTTTGGCCTACCACTGCAACACTTGCTTGTTGCTCACCTTGCCCTTATCTAGGGCCTGTTTAATTGCATGAGTAAGTTTCCCCCCCAAAAAAAACACAGGTGCCATAGAACTCACAAATGCTGTAGGTGCCATCACTGCACCAGCTGCTGCTGCTGTTTTTTGTGCCTGGAGTTGCATAATCATATGAGCAATGGTAATGACCTGTTCTTGTTCAGCCTTTTCAGTGGCTAACCTTTCTTCTTCCAGATGCATGTTGTCAGCTTGTTTCTCAGCCCTTGTGCACTGCTTCCCTTGTGCGGCAAGGATGATTGCACCGGGGTGAGCATTTGCATTTTTTGCATGAGTACACCGAGCTGGAGTGCTCATTGTGAGTGACAGAAAGAATCTTAGAGCAAGAAATTGAGGGAGCCAAAAAGAAGACGAGACTGGTTCCCAAAAATTCAGTAAGTATTTACATATTCAATTTTGAATCTGCCTACCCTGAGTGCAAACATTGCATAGAACTCATTGCAAAAAAGTGCTGGCAAGGGGTCTTCATGTTGACTTGATGTTCCCATCCATGTACAGTGAATCTTCACCTTCACTACCCATGTGAACATCCAGGTTGCAATTGGTGGTTCAAAACTCCTGGTGGTTGTACTAAAAATCGCCTCACTGCACACTCAAATCCCACTCAGCCAGCACAACCAACACAACCTCATGCCAAAGATGAAGATCAGGATGCAGAGTCATGTTCTGAAGCTTCCCAGACTCAAGAGAAGACATGTCATGTCTTCCATCCATTCTTAAATGGTAAGTTAATCAATCAACATCGTCTAAATACTAACCATGGATAAAAGTTTAGGGTGGCCTTGTGATGAGCATGGGAATGTACTGTACTTCCACCAGATGCAGCACCTCCTTCACTTCATAGGACATCAAATATGGACTGGACCCCATATGTTGACCACATGCAGTTTGAAACTGCTGATTTACTTTACCATCACACACAGATGAGCGCAAAGCAAATCGATGCACTCATGGATGTGTGGGCTGCCACATTACTTGATTCTGAGAAAGCACCCCCATTTACAAATGCCAGACATCTACTTGGCACTATTGATGATACTCTGTTTGCAGGTAAGCATGTGTATTTATGGGCCCTTTGAAATACACCGATTATACTACATTTGCAGGTAAAAAGTGGGAAAAATTGTTTATCAAGTATGCAGGTGATCAGTCCTCAGCATCAAATTGGCTGCCATGGATGAACCAAACATTCAATGTTTGGTATTGCAATCCTTTTATGTGCATTCATCACATGCTTAAAAATCCAGAGTTCAAAAACTCGTTTGACTATGTACCTTACCAAGAACACTCCACTGACAATGATGAATGGCAATATCAAGACTTCATGTCTGGGGACTGGGCCTGGGCACATGCAGTAAGTTTCCTTCCTTGTTTGCTGAGCAAACTACCTATTTTTGCAGGATAAAATAGCAGAAGATCCAGTCACTTATTGATCAGTATTTGTTCCAGTCATTCTTGGAAGTGACAAGACTACAGTATTGGTAGCAACTGTTATGATTCGTTGGGCCCCTCTTTTCTTTTCCTTACCTATAACTCATTGCATGTACCAAAGAACCTTGACCCTCACTGTTCAAGCCCTGCCTGGGTCCCCTTTCTTTTTACCATTGCTTTTCCATTACTGCTTACTTATTTAGTGTGACTTATTCACAGCTGTATCATCAACACTTATCTGATGCCATCACATCCATTCTGTAGTGACTCAGCTTCTTCATGATTCCATCACTTTCTATCACTGACTCACCTTCTTCCTTTATCTACCCTTAACCATTTGGCTTGCATATATGTATAAACCCTCAATACTCTGGTGTATTTGCCATCTTAGACCTCCTGCAATCTATCTAGTATCTTGGAGTTGCTCTCGGGTCACCCAGTCCTCGTTCTACTGTTGAGTGGATGCTCCCTTCGTATCCTTGATCTGTCACTAGTCCTGCAACATCCTTAGACCCGTTGATCCCTTGGTCCTCAATGGTCCCCAGAGCCTCTGCCAAGGAAGACCCTTGAGCGGACCCCCTTCGACCTGATGTTAGTCTTACGCCAGCCTTAGCCTCCCTGTCAAGGAACCCCCTCATCAGATCCCCTTGTCCTGTCAGCTGTATAGTGACAGTAAGCCCTCAAACCACTGCAGGCCTACACTTGACCATGTCAAGCATAACAGCGACTGGAAATAATGAGTATTATCCTCTTTATTTATCCATTGGTAATATTTACAACACTGTATATTGTGCCCACCCAGACACTGTGATTATTATTGGCTTTTTGGCGATTCCAAAGAGTGGGTAAATGCTTTGTAGGTCCATAATGAGACTGACATGGTTCTATCTAGCCACGAAAGAGCATGCCTCAGACAACAAGTTTCGGATGTTTCACTGCCAGCTATTTCACAACTCATTATCTTCAATATTGCAAAGTTTGAAGCCAGGCATGATGCAATCTGAAGTTGTGCGTTATGGAGATGGATATTTCTGAAAGACTATATATGGTCTTGGTCCTTATATTGCAGACTACGAAGAACAAGTCCTACTAACTTGTATTGTCTGCAGTTGGTGCCTATGGTTTGTAGTTGATTGATAAATTTTTGAAAGACTGTCTAATATACCTATAGCTGTACTGCTATGTGGGGACAACTCGACACTGATGAAGATGTGCTGGACCGTTGCCAGTTGCTAACTGAAACCCTGTTCAATAATGCAACAGTCAAACAAATGTGGGATGAATTTGGCATCATTGCTGATCTCATTGTGAGTAATTTGCTTTATGGAGATGTTTGATTTGTAAATCAGTTTATTTAGCCATTTACTAATGACTTCCCTCAAGCAGACATTCACAAACTTATTGCACTGGACATCCTTCACCAACTCATCAAGGGGACATTCAAGGATCATTTAGTAGATTGGGTTGAAAAATATATTAACATGACTGCAAGGTCAACACATGAAGCAGAGCATATAATGGACGACATTGATAGATGATACCTTTTTTTTTTCAGCATGGAATTAATTTATTTCTATCCATTATAGTACTGTGGCTGTAGCTCTCTTCAGTGGCCTGCGCCACTTCCCTCAAGGCCAGGGATTCAAACAATGGACTGGGGATGACTCGAAAGTGCTGATGAAGGTAGGTTTTTGAACTATTGATACATTTTTCTACTAACTAATTGGAGGTTTACATTGCGGCAATAGAGGGACATGTCCCAGATGACATTGTCTGTACCTTTTGTGCATTCCTCGAATTTTGCCATCTTGTCCATTTCAATGTTATCATGGAATCTACAATAGTGGATATCAATGATGCCATTTGGCACTTTCATCTCTATCGGAATATTTTCAAGACCACCGAAGTTGCAGTGACATTCTCTCTTCCCCGCCAGCACTCAATCAAGCACTACCTGTTATAATTCATTGGGCCTCCTCTTTCTTTTCCCTACTTACCATGTATGCCAAAGGATCTTGACCCTCACTGTTCGAGTCCCACTTGGGTTCTTTTCTTTTGCCATCGTTTTCCCATTACTGCTTACTAATTTAGTGTGACTCATCCACAGTTGTATCACCAATACTTATCCGATGCCATTGCATCCACTCCATAGTGACTCAGCTTCTTTGTGATTTCATCGCCTTCCATCGCTGACTCACCTTCTTCCTTGACCTACCCTTAACTCTTTGGCTTGCATATATAAACTCTCAATACTCTGGTGTATTCCCTATCTTAGACCTCCTGCAATTTATCTAGTATCTTGAGTTGCTCTCGGATCCCCTGGTCCTTGTCCTACTATTGAGTGGACGCTCCCTTTGAACCCTTGATCTGTTGCTAGCCCTGCGACGTCCTCAAGACCCATTGATCCCTTGGTCCTCAATGGTCTCCTGAACCTCTGCCAAGCATCCCTGTCAAGGAACCCTCTTGTCAGGCCCCTCATCCTGTCTGCTGTATAGCAACAGTAAGCCCTCGAACCACTGCAGGCCTACGCTTGACCACGTCAAGTATAACAAAAGGTCTAAGATCTCCCTTGATCAGCTATCATTGTATAAGCCTCCACCATTGCCCACCAATGCCCCAGAAACCCTAGACCCTATCCCAACCTCGCATCAAGAAGGGAAATCCTTGACTTGTTGGACACTGATGAACCCTCTTTGGAGAACCCCATCAACACTGACAAAGACCTTGTCATCCCTCAACAACCA
The DNA here is from genome assembly GCA_038090175.1 of Austroboletus eburneus. Taxonomy (NCBI): domain Eukaryota; kingdom Fungi; phylum Basidiomycota; class Agaricomycetes; order Boletales; family Boletaceae; genus Austroboletus; species Austroboletus eburneus. The sequence continues at coordinate 46,566 of JBBPMF010000136.1, read as the reverse complement.
GAGGACTTAGAACTTGCCCATAGACTCTCTGCAGTGCTTAGTATCCCCAGAGTATCCACCCCACTGTTCCCAACCCCAGTTAATTGCCAACTGGCATTTACCCTGTCCCCATCCCCAGCTCAGGTCATCAAGACGACCAAACCCACTGAGCTCCACCTCGGAGCCCCTGATGCCTTTGATGGCTCTTATGCTAATGCCATGTCCTGGCTATCCACAGTCCAAACATACCTCATCATAAACAAAGCTATTTACGATGATGACAACAAGAAAATCACCTATGCCCTGTCCTATATGAAAAAGGACTCGGCCACCATCTGAGCCTCTATCTTCTGGAAGGAGGCCATCACTGCCAACTCCTTTGGGAAATACAACGACTTCCTCATCAAATTCAAGAGTGCTTTTGAGCATCAAGACACCAAGAATCAGGCCATTAACTGGCTTCATTTGGAATGCCTCATCCCCAAGAAAAATGGATCTTATGGTCCTGAACTCACTCGGCATATCGCTGAATTCAGAAACAATGTTGCCCTCTCAGATATCACTGATCAGAATGTCCTGATCAACTACTTCACCACCGGAATTCCCCCTCCCCTCTCTTGCCGCATTCTCTCCATGGATATGGTTCCCACCAAGGTTGTTAAGTGGTACTCGAAAGCAGTTCACTTCCAAGTTCAGAATGTTACGATTCGTTGGATCCCTCTTTCTTTTCCTTGCCTCACTTACCATGTACACCAAAGGACCTTGACCCTCACTGTTCAAGCCCCGCTTGGGCCCTTTCTTTTACCTTTGCCTTTGCAATACTGCTTACTTATTTAGCATGACTCATCTGCAGTTGTATTACCAACATTATCCGATGCCATCGCATCCACTCTGTAGTGACTCAGCTTCTTCGTGATTCTATTGCTTTCTATTGCTGACTCAGCTTCTTCGCGATTCTATTGCTTTCTATTGCTGACTCAGCTTCTTCGCGATTCTATTGCTTTCTATTGCTGACTCAGCTTCTTCATGATTCTATTGCTTTCTATCACTGACTCAGCTTCTTTGCGATTCTATTGCTTTCTATTGCTGACTCAGCTTCTTCGCGATTCTATTGCTTTCTATTGCTGACTCAGCTTCTTTGTGATTCTATTGCTTTCTATTGCTGACTCACCTTCTTCCACTGACCTACCCTTAATCAATTGGCTCGCATATATAAACCTTTGATACTCAGGTATATTCACCATCTTAGACCTCCTGCAATTTACCTAGTATCTTGGAGTTGCTCTCGGGTCACCCAGTCCTCATCCTACTGTTGAGTGGACGCTCCCTTTGAACCCTCAATCCATCGCTAGTCCTGCGACATCCCCAAGACCTGTTGATCTCTCAGTCCTCAACAGTCCTCAGACTCTCTGCCAAGGAAGATCCTTGAGCAGACCCCCTTTGACCCAACATTAGTCTTACGCCGGCTTTAGCCTCCCTGTCAAGGAACCCCCTTGTCAGGCCCCCTTGTCCTGTCTGCTGTATAGCAACAGTAAGCCCTTGAACCTCTGCAGGCCTATGCTTGACTACGTCGAGTGTAACACAGAATGACCACACTCAAACCATCATCAACCAACACTGCACCCACTCTACCCCCACGTACCGGTCCTACCAGACCCCCCCCACCACCTCCTCCTCCCAGAAAAACCATGATCCTGATGCCATGGACGTTGATGCAGTCAACACCCCCAGACCCCCTAAGCTAACTCCTGAGGAGCAGGAGCAATGCTTCAAAGAAAGGTGTTGCCTATGCTGCAGGCAGAAAGGCCACCAAGCTGATGCTTGTGGAAAGTACCCCAAGGAACCTCGTAAGACTTCAGTCAAATGAGTCGAACAGGTTGATGATGACCTCCCCAAACTCCAGACCTGTGATGATGACAATGACAATGATCTCACAGTTCGTCACATCCAATTCACCCTTCCCTCCAAGAAGGATTTTTAGAATGGAGACCTCAACCAATGTGAGACTCTCCTAAAATACAATGTATAAATGTATCTACTCTGCCTGGTTCAATGCAAATTCCTGTCAAAGTCATTGTACCCTTGCACATGTTGAAAACCATCGACACTTGCACCCTCATTGATAGCAGTGCTGACATCTCTTGCATCGACTGGGGCTTTGTTCGCAAAAACAAACTCCCCACCACCTGACTTCCCTCCCCCCTTAATGTCACCAACCTCAACCAGGGATCAACAGACAAAGGAGGAGTTTGCTTCACCACCGAACTCTTTGTTCACATTGAAGGACTCGCCCACAAAGTCCTCTTCTACGTCATGGATTGTGGCCAACAAAACCTTATCCTTGGCCTCCCCTGGTTGAAAGCCATCAACCCCATCATCGACTGGTTCGGTCAGACCCTCTCAATCAGCAAATCTACTGATCAATCCAAGGAGCTTTACACACTCCACAAGGTCAACTTGAACCAATACAAAACCCATTTTCAACAGTTCAAACCTTCCCCTTGACCCCCTCACCATGTCCAAGTAGACTCTGTCTATGATGGATGCCTCTATGAATACCTCGACTATGAGATGGAACCACAATACCTCCACCACACTCATGACAACTACACCATCAACCACATCATCCCCAAAGGTGATCCCCTTATCGCCAAGCTCACAAACTCTACCGAGTTGGCCATGGCTGCCAAAAAAGCCAAACCCAAGGTCACCCTCCCCCCTAAATACTCCGACTTTACCTCCATCTTCTCGAAAGAAGCTACAGACCATGTACCTCCTTCATGCCCCTATGATCATGAGATCAACCTTGACAAATCTTTCACACCCAAGGTCAGAAATATTTACCCACTCTCCCCAGATGAGCGCAAGGCTACGGAAACCTTCCTCGATGAAAATCTCACTTCAGGCAAGATATGACCCTCAAACTCCCCCCAAGCTTTCCCATTCTTCTTCATTAAAAAAAAGACGGTGGACTTCATCCATGTCAGGACTACTGGTTTCTCAATGAACACACTGTTTGCGACGCCTACCCCCTCCCCCTAGTCTCTGACCTCATTGACAAACTCTGTGATGCCAAAGTCTTTACAAAGTTTGATGTTCAATGGGGCTACAACAATGTCTGAATCAAAAACAGATATCAATGGAAAGCTGCCTTTATTACCCATAAAGGACTCTTTGAACTGACTGTAATGTTCTTTGGTCTCACCAACTTCCCTGCCATCTTCCAAAGGTTCATGAATGACTCCTTTTGCGATATGATCACCGAAGGATGGCTCGTCATCTACATGGACAATCTTCTCATCTTCTCTTCCGATGAGAAAACTCATGCAGAATGAACTAAGCGTGTCCTCCAGTGAATGAAGGAACTCGACCTTCACCTTAAACTTGAGAAATGCAACTTCACTTCCAAGGAAGTTGAATACCTAGAAATGATCGTCAAACCCAGTCAACTCACCATGGCCCCCATCAAACTTGATGGGATCCCTGGCCCACCCCAGAGAAGCTTCGCGATGTCCGCACCTTTCTCGGCTTTGCCAACTTCTATTGTCACTTCATCACAGATTACTCCTCAGTAGCTCGCCCCCTCATTGATCTTACCAAGAAAATCAGTCCCTGGGCCTGGTCCCCTGAATGTCAGAAGTCCTTTGATCAACTCAAAAAACTATTCCTCACCTGCCCAGTCCTCCAACTTCCCAACTTCTCTGCTCCATCTGCTATTGCAATGGATGCCTCCAAGTTTGCCTCTGGCGCTATCCTCCTCCAGACAGATACCAATGGAAATTGGCATCCTTGTTCCTATCTCTCCCAATTGTTCTCACCAGCAGAATGAAATTATGACATCTATGATCAGGAACTCCTCGCTGTCATGCAAGCCCTGAAATCCTGGTGCCATTATCTCCATGGCAGCTCCCATCTGGTCCAAGTCTTTATGGACCACAAGAACCTGACCTACTTCTGATTAGCACAGAACCTCAACTGTCAACAAGCCTGTTGGCTCCTCAACCTTGCAGATTTTGATCTGACCATGATCCATGTCCCCAGTAAACTCCTTGCCAGTCCTGATGCCCTCTTCCGCCACCCTGATCTCATCCCCTCGGATGATGCTGACAATGAAGGAGTCACCCTCCTTCCCCCATCCTTGTTTGTCAACATCGTCAATGCCATGCTCCAGGAGCACATCTCATCTCATTCCAAGATGGACCCCTTCATCCTCAAGGCCCTTCAATCCCTTGATGGAACCATTCCCCTAGCCTTTCAGTCTTGCCTGTCCGACTGGCAATACAAAGACGGCATCCTTACCTTCCAAGGACGTGTCTATATTCCCCCTGATGAATCTCTCCGGCACTCCATCCTCCAGCACTGCCATGACCACAAGACTGCTGGTTACCCTGGTTATCTCAAGACTCGTCAGCTCATTGCCACCAAGTTTTGATGGCCAGGCCTCACTCAATACATATGAAAGTACATTGAAGGTTGTGCCTTGTGTCAACAATACAAGGCCAACACCCACCCCACTGTCCCTCCACTCACCCCCATTCGCTTCTTGTGTACCTGCCCCTTCCAGCAGATCTTGTGCGATCTGATCATCGACCTCTTTGAATCCTCAGATTTTGATACTCTCTTGGTTGTGGTCAACCATGGCCTTACTAAGGGGATAATTCTCTGCCCTACAAAGAAAACCATCACTGCCAAAGGGGTTGCAGCCCTCTTTTTCCACAAAGTCTTCCTCCGATTTGGTCTTTACAACAGAATCATCTCTGATTGCAGCCCTCAGTTTGCCTCTGCCTTTGCCAAAGCATTGGGAAGAGCTCTCAACTATTCCCTCGTGCTCTCCACCACATACCACCCACAGACTGATGGTGAAACTGAATGGGTCAACCAGGAAGTCAAGACCTACCTTCACATCTTCTGTGGAAGTAATCCCACCACATGGTCCGAACTCATTCCCCATGCCAAGTTTGCTCACAATCACCGCCCCCACTCTGTCACCAGACAGACCCCGTTCTATCTCATGATAGGATATGAACCCCATGCCCTTCTCTCAGTCATCACCAACTTCAATATCCCTGCCATTGAAGACTGCCTCAAATCCCTTATTGCTGCTCGCAATGAGGCCCTCACTGCCCATGAACTTGCTCACCAAGTCATGGCATCCCAAAATCACCGCTCCTTCACTCCGTTCACCAAGGGAACCCAAGTCTGGCTCGAAGCCAGAAATCTCAAATGCTCCGTTGTCAACCTGAAGTTTGCCTCAAAACGTGAAGGACCCTTTATCATCATTAAGGTGCTATCTCCCATCACCTACAAACTGTGCCTCCTGTGATCATGGAAAATCCACCCAGTGTTCCATGTGTCCCTCCTGTCCCCCTACCATGAAAACCCCATTCACAGGCCAAACTATCCCTTCCCACTGCCTGACCTTATCAATGGGCATGAAGAATATGAAATCGAGAAAATCATCTGCCATTGTGGACCTCCATCCTCCTGTTCCTTCCTGATCCGATGGAAGGGATACACAGCCGAAGAAGACTTCTGGAAACCCGCACAGAACCTACAGAACTCCGCATCTCTCCTCAACAACTATAAACGTTGTCATTTGATCTCCCTGGTCTTCAATCAAACCACACCCCTCACAATCATGTCCATCACCCTCTCCACACCCTCTCCCGCTCCCAGTGATGTTCCCTCCAATATCACCAAAGCTGGCTGATCTACTACCACCCCTGCCAACAACCCCCTTGAACTCAACGATGCACCTATCCCTGTGCCTCCCCCTTCCCTGATCCAATGCCTTTGCAACGATGCAGAAGGCATTCCCTCTGCATGGCCCAGCTTTAGCTGGACTCACCCTGAATCCCTTGTCCCCACTACTATACCCGTTCCCCTTGCCCAATGGATCTTCAACTGCCCCACTTACCTCCCATTGTCCATACCCCCCGCTGTCCTACCCAACCACCCCACACCCCTCAATGATAATCTTGCCTCTGCCATCACCACTGAACTCCAGGACTCCAGTCTCACTATGGCGCTTGATGCCCACATGGAACCCCACTCCCCCTTTTCCCTCATGTACCATCTCTTCTTAATGAACTCCCGCATTGCCGTCTCCGCTGCCACCCCCACCGCCTCTGCTGCTCAAGCACTGGCCAACCTCCACATTCATTGTCTTCACCAGACCCTGGAACACAACCTCATCCAACTGATGCACCAGTTGGACATGACTGACTTCATTATTGACATCGATCGATATCTTCAGAACCTTGCCACTACTGGCAACAACCATGTCTCTACCCCATCCACATCCTCCAAACTGCTCTCTGCCCAAGAAATCGCTGCCCTAGATTGTGCCAATGACTACTGGGCCGGTAACCAAGGAGTCTGGTCCCTTTCCCCCAACCACCCTTGCTATCACAAGGCATGTTATCAATGCCGTCACCTCGGGCACCATCATCCTCTCTGCCCTTTCTATCAATGTCCCATTTTCCACAGGCAGTCCCCAGGACACCCTCAACATGCATGTCCCATGCACCCACGAACCCCTCATGCATTCATCTCCTCCTCATCGGACTTGTCTACACACCAGTCCCCTCACTCCTCACACTCCTCCTCTTCATACCCTGGTTGTCCTATCCCACCTGGACGGTGTCCCAATGTTCAGATCCCTCATCAGATCCCCACTCCACTCCCTTCCCCACTGGCAGTGGATGACTATGAGTTCTTTGTCAGCACCGAAGCTGATGACAACGAGACCAGGTCTAATCGAGGTGACTACTAAGATTTCGTCACAGTCTCACCCATACAATGGGGGTAATGTTATGATTCATTGGGCCCCCTCTTTCTTTTCCCTACTTACCATGTATGCCAAAGAACCTTGACCCTCACTGTTTGAGCCCTGCTTGGGTCCTTTTCTTTTGCCATTATTTTCCCATTATCACTTACTTATTTAGCATGACTCATCCACAGTTGTATCACTAATACTTATCCAATGCCATCACATCCACTCCATAGTGACTCAGCTTCTTTGCAATTCCATCACCTTCCATCGCTGACTCACCTTCTTCCTTGACCTATCCTTAACTCTTTGGCTTGCATATATAAACTCTCAATACTCTGGTGTATTCCCTATCTTAAACCTCCTGCAATTTACCTAGTATCTTGGAGTTGCTCTTGAATCCCCCAGTCCTCATCCTACTGTTGAGTGGATGCTCCCTTTGAACCCTCAATCTGTCACTAGCCCTATGATATCCCCAAGACCTGTTGATCCCTTGGTCCTCAATGGTCTCCTGAACCTCTGCCAAGCATCCCTGTCAAGGAACCCTCTCGTCAGGCCCCTCGTCCTGTCTGCTGTACAGTGACAGTAAGCCCTTGAACCACTGCAGGCCTACACTTGACCATGTCGAGCATAACACTACCCAGATTTGATTCAACTCTTTGGTGCACCAAATAGTCTCTGTTCATCCATAATGGAAAACAAACATATCACTGCTGTGAAAAAACCATATCAACGCTCCAACAAGTATAATGCTCTTGATCAAATGCTTGTTACTAACTTGTGTCTGAATAAGCTTGCTGCCAGTCATGCTGATTTCATCAGTCGAGGCATGCTTAATGGGACATATCTCTTGTCTGCATTAAATTTATTAGGTGTGTCTATTCAAACTTGTTACTGCCATTTTCTGATCCTGCTCCCAAGTGCAAATTGTCCTGCCAGATCAGAGCAATCCATCTAGTTTGTGCACATGCAGTGCTGTTTGTGCACTGCCTTTCAACCAGTCTGTGAGCATTTCATCTGATAATGACCAAGGTGGCGTAATTAATGGCCCTACAATACTTGCAGCTCATGTCAAACTTGCACAACATCAGTGTAAGTTTTTACATTGGCTTTTTTGGAACATCTGATTATATTTTTTGTAGAAAATGGCTGTGCAAGAACTATTTCCACTCTGGCTAATGAGCTAAGGATTCCAGACCTCGCAGTCCTTCTTCAATATTTTTATTCAAGCAGCTCTATCCTCATGATCTGCGCAACATACAATCCATTTCAACCTCCCAGCTCCCTTATTTTGATGGGTGCATCTTTGTGGTCAAGTCTGCCTCGTTGCGATTCTATGCACCCAGCGACTTGAGCGGGACTGGTGGCATACATGAAGAGCACATCCAAGCGTGTCCAATGTGGAGGAACAATGGTCCACGATATGATTGTGTATTTGTTGGAATGAATTTGCATGGTGATGGAATGCATGGCTATGAAATCGCACGCATTTTCACCTTTTTCTCATTCATTTTTAAGAGTATCACTTATCCTTGTGCAGTTGTCCAGTGGTTTAACAAAGTTCAAGTTGGCGATAAGCCTGATGAAGTCACTGGGATGTGGATTGTTCACCCATCAAAGCTCCCCAATGATAAACCCAACCATGCCATTATTCATATAGACTCCATGTTATGCTTGCACAACGTCTAGTCTCAGTGTGTCCTCAAAGGCGACACAACGTCCTATAGAGATCCTAGAGGTTCTCTGCTGAGACTCGAGACTCAGGCAGGAATGAGACTAAACACTGCATATAATTGTGCAGATCTAGCTGGGGAATGTACATGACAACTATGAGCTACCTATACAGTCTGGAACCATCTCAGAACGGAAAGGTGATGGAACAGGACACATGGTATGTTACAATGGCCTCGTGGGGTCAGTGATGGAATGGGATAACACAGTCGCAAAAAGGAGGGGCAAAAGGAGGAGCGGAGGTCCGTGACAAGAACAGTTCTAAGGGCACATGGCAAGAGTTACAAAAGGGGAAGAAGAGACAAAAAGGGTGAGTCAAGAATGGGGATCTCTGTTACGCGTTGGCATAGACCCAAGGGACGAGGGACATTAACATCGCTGTTCAGCTGACGTGGCAAGGGTTTGATAGAGGGTGATCCTCTATCCTCAGCCTCAATGGTATATCGTGAGCTGTTGACCTGGTTGACGTATGTCATGACACAGGGATGAGGGAAACCTCGTGACGATGTGGTGACGAGGGTGCGAAGAGAGCACCTACTCAACAGTAAGGCGAGGACTGGGGGACCCAAGAGGAATCGATAACCAAGGTAGATTCGGGTAGGTCTAACTTGGGGAATACATCGAGGGTATCCAGGGGTTTATATACGCGAGTCGAGAGAGAATAAAGCAGAGCACAAAGGGGATGACTCGACTATAGAAAGCGATGGAATCGCAAAGAAGGGGAACGAGTCAGAGATAAGCAGTGGTAGTACAACTGCGGATACTGCGGATGAGTCACGCTAAATAGGTAAGCAGAGATAGGGGAACAAGAGAGAAATAAAGGGGCTCGAGTGGGACTCGAACAGCAGGAGCACTGTCTGTTATGTGGGCTAAGGTAAGAATGGGAAAAAGAGTAGGGTATACGTGAATCGTAACATTACCCCCTGGTTAAGGGTCAAGTCCATGACAAAGACTCTAAAAGTCACCGTAGCCAGAACTGGTGTCGTTAAAGTCCACCTCAATGGAGACGAAGGGGTCCATGTCTGGGGAAGGGGAGCGCATTGGTCGTCGGGTGACTGGGTTTCGTCGTGCAGGAGGAAAGCGGAGTCGACGCGGGGCCCGATGATAGGAGTTCTGGGAAGAAGATCCCGATGATAAGGATGGTGGGAGGACCGGAGAGCGTCTCGGCCAAGAGGGACATGCGAATCTCGTATGTCCTGGGGCGAACTCCTTGCACTTGTTGCACTGATAGCGCGGGCAGTGGATGTGAATATGCCCGATGGCATGACAGTGGAAGCATTGGAGGGTGGCGTGAGGGGGAGGGAATGGGGTTCGTGGGCGATCGAAGTGGGATAGGATGAGGAGTTCTGTCTCGTTGAGGGGCGAGGATGACATGGAGATGGGGGGGGGGGGGTTTCTGGTGCAGTGGCAAAGGTGGTCGGCGAGGGGTAGCGGAGATGAGAGTCCACTTCCGTGACAAAGGCTAGCATGTCACATTGATACATGGTCTGGATGAGGTGATGCTCCAGAGTGCAAAGGATGCGGCCGAGGTGTGAGCGGTATGCGGCCAGGTCAGCGGAGGCGGTGGGTGCAGAAGTGGTAAGGAGGATTCGCGATGTTGTAAGGAATGATTGGTATAAATGTGTGAAAGTGGAGTTGGGTTTCATGGTATCTAAGAGAGCACATGAAAGTGGGAGGCGGCATAGTTGATATGTGGTGGCTTCGACCAAGTCTTGGTCAAGGGGGAATGGGTGAGTGGGGAAGGACAGCGGGGGGTGGTTAACTGGGACCCGTCATTCAGAGAGTCGATCTATGAGGGGGACGGGGGAGGCAGGGGAGGACCAGGTGTATCTGGCCCAGACGTCTTCAGAGGGGATGGAGGGGGAGATGGGAGGTTCGTAGTTGGGGTCTAGGAGATGTTGGGCATTGGCGGTGGAGGTCCAACCTGTTTCGACGATGTCAGAGGAGGTGTCATTGGTGGAGGTGGAGGGAATGGCCATGGTGGAAGAGACAGAGAGGACTTGGAGAAGGAATAGACGATGGCATAGTTTATATCCTCTGAGGATACCAGCGGAGTTCTGCAGGTTTTGTTCTGATTCCCAGGAATCTTCTTCGGCGGAGTATCCTTTCCATCGGATCAGGTATTGTCGGGCCGTCGGGGACCCACGGTGTCTGATGATCTTCTCGATCTTGTACTCTTCTTGGCCATCGATAAGGTCAGGTGGAGGTGTGGGAAAATTGGGGCCATGTACGCTGTTTTCACGATAGGGCGATAGGAGGGAGGTGTGGAAGACAGGGTGTATTTTCCAAGTATGAGGAAGGCGGAGTTTGTATGTCAGGGGGGAGAGGACCTCTGTGACGATAAAGGGTCCTTCGTGTTTCGGTGCAAATTTGGGGTTGGTGACGAGGCGTTGGAGGTTCCTGGCTTCTAGCCAGACTCGGTCTCCTTTGGCGAAGGGGGAGAAGGATTTCTTAGAGCGGGCAGCCATGGTTTGCCTAGCGAGTTCGTGTGCGGCGAGGGCTTCGTTATGGGCAGTGGTGAGGGAACAAAGTCGTTCTTCGAGGGCAGGGATTTTCAATTGGGTGAAGATTTCTGGGAGGGCTTGAGGCTTGTATCCCATCATGAGGTAGAAGGGGGATTGTCCAGTGACGGAGTGAGGGTGGTGATTGTGGGCGAACTCGGCGTGAGGAACTAGTTCGGACCAGGAGGTGGGGTTATGTCCGCAGAAGATGCGTAGATAAGTTTCGATTTCCTGGTTGACACGTTCAGTTTCTCCGTCGGTCTGAGGGTGGTAAGCGATGGAAAGGGCGAGGAAGTATCCGAGGAGTCTGGAGAGTTCCTTGGCGAAGGCTGATGTGAATTGGGGGCCGTGATCGGAGATGATCTTCTCGTAGAGGCCGAAGCGGTGGTACACTGTAAGGAAAAAGAAGTTTGCTATTCCTTCTGCGGTGACGGTTTTCTTGGTGGGGCAGAGAATCACCCCCTTCATAAGCCCATGGTCTACTATGCCCAGTAAGGAATTGTAGCTGTCAGAGAGAGGAAGGTCGGTGATGAGGTCACATGAGATTTATTGGAAGGGGCGTGTACAGGAGGATTTGATGGGGAGAAGGGGGGGGGATGTGGGGTGGGTGTTGGCCTTGTTTTGTTGGCAAGTAGCACATCCGTCAACGTATTTACGGACGTATTGGGCAAGGCCGGGCCAATAGAACTCGGAGGAGACAAGTTGGTGGGTTTTGAGGTAGCCAGGGTGGCCGGCAGTTTCGTGGTCGTGACAACGGTGTAAGACGGCTTTGCGGAGAGAGTTGTCTGCGGGAATATAAGTGCGTCCTTGGAAGGTAAGGACCCTGTTGTCGTAACGCCAGTCGGTGACACGTTTGTGGAATGGGAGGGGAAGGGTGAAGTCAGTGGAGGTGTTGGAGACGTCTGGGATCAACTGAAGGAAATCTTGGACAATAGAGTCACGTTTGGAAATGTCTGCGATACGTTGGGAGAAGGCGGTGTCGATTAGGTTGACGAAGAGAGAGTGGGGAAGGAGGGTGACTCCGGAATTGTCGTCATTTTCGGCGATGAGGTCAGGACGGCGGGAAAGGGCATCCGGGGCGGCAAGGAATTTGCCGGGGACGTGGGAGAGTTTGAGGTCATAATTTGCAAGGTCGAGGAGCCAATGGGCTTGCCGTCGGTTGAGGTTTTGGGCAGAGCAGAAGTATGTGAGGTTTTTATGGTCGGTGAAGACCTGAACGGGGTGAGGGGAGCCATGAAGATATTGTCGCCATGAGCAGAGGGCGTGGATGATCGCTAGAAGTTCACGATCGTAGATGTCGTAGTTTCTTTCAGCTGGATTGAAGGACTGAGAGAGGTAGGAACAAGGGTGCCATTCGCCGTTGACATCGGTTTGGAGAAGGATGCCTCCGGAAGCATACTTCGAGGTGTCAGTGGCGATGGCGAAGGGGGCAGAGGTATTAGGGAGTTGGAGAATAGGTTCCTCCAGGAAAAGGTGTTTCAGCCGGGTAAAGGCGGTTGCACAGAGGGGAGACCATTCCCAAGGAACGCCGTTCTTGGTGAGGTCAATCAAGGGTCGTGCGACGGAGGAGTAGTCCGGGATGAACCGGCAGTAGAAGTTGGCGAAACCCAGGAACGATCGGACGTCCTTTAGTTTCATGGGGGTGGGCCAGGATGCAATCCCATCAAGTTTGACTGGGTCCATGGCGAGTTGACCGGGTTTCACGATCATTCCAAGGTAGTCAACTTCGGTTACTCCGAAGTGGCATTTCTCAAGTTTGAGGTGCAGGTCAAGTTCCTGCATACGTTGGAGGACGCGTCGAGTTCGTTCAACATGGAGTTCTTCCGTGGGGGAGTAGACTAGGAGGTCATCCATGTAGACAACAAGCCATCCTTCAGCCATCATGTCTCAGAAAGAGTCGTTCATGAATCGTTGAAAGGTCGCGGGGGAGTTAGTCAATCCGAAGAACATGACAGTAGGTTCAAAGAGGCCCTTGTGGGTGACGAAAGCGGCCTTCCACTGATGTCCATCTTTGATACGGACATTGTTGTAGCCCCAGCGGACGTCGAATTTGGTGAAGAGTTTAGCGTCCTTTAGCTTGTCGATGAGGTCAGAGATGAGGGGAAGGGGGTAGGCGTCCCGGACAGTATGCTCGTTCAGGTATCGGTAGTCTTGACAGGGACGGAGGCCACTGTCCTTCTTTTTGACAAAAAAGAACGGGGATGCTTGTGGGGAGTTGGAGGGACAGATCTTTCCTGAGGCGAGGTTTTCTTTGATGAACACTTCTGTGACTAAGCGTTCCTCGGGGGAGAGGGGGTACACCTTCCCGATCTTCGGGGTAAAGGAGTCATCGAGGTTGATTTCGTGATCATAGGGATGAGAGGGGGGGATGTGTTCGGTGGCTTCTTTCGAGAAGACTGCCACGTAGTCGGAGTACTCAGGGGGTAAAACTTGCTTTGGTTTGGCCTTTTCGGCGTTGGCGGCGAGCTCGGTAGCTGTGTTGACCTTTCCTATAAGGTTGGCAGGTCCAGAGATGACAAAATGGGAATCGCCGCGAAAGATCCTATTCACGGTAGTGTAGGGAATGGGGTTGTTGTCGAATTCTTCCCTTGTTTCATCTTTGAGGAAGCTGGGAAGGTGGCGGTGGTCTGGAAGAACATGGATGTGTCGGACTTTGGGGGAGTTGTTGGGGAGTAAGGAGTGGAAGTAGGAGTCGTGTCTCCTGGAGTCGGCGGAGTGGAGGGAGTGAAGGAGTTTTGATTGGTCGGTGGATTCGGCGATGGAGATAGTTTGGTTCGACCAATCAATGGAGGGGTTGGTGGCTTTGAGCCATGGGAGTCCGAGGATAATATTAGAGGTCCTGCAATTCATGACGTAGAAGACCACCTTGTGGGCGAGCCCTTCGATATGAACGAAGAGTTCGGTGGAGAATTTAACTCCTCCTTGGGCAGTGGGATCTTGTGTGACGCTTCGGACGTTGAGGGAACGAGGGAGGTGAGTGGTGGGAAGTTTGTGCTTTCGCACGAAGTTCCAATCGATACAGGATATGTCAGCCCTGGAGTCAATCAGGGCGGTGGTGTCGACGACTTTAAGTGTATGCGAGGGAATGATGATTTGAATGGGGAGTTTCATTGTTCCAGGTTCAGTAGATACTTTTACATGCATACATTTAGAAGAGGAAGAGGAACCTTGCGTCGAATGAGGTCCTCCATTTAAAAACCCAAGGGGATGGAGATTTTATTGAGTTCGGCCTTCAAATCTTCTTCAATTTCTTCGACGCGGATGGCACGAGGGGTAGAGGGTGAGGAATAGGTGGGACAATTTTTTGAGTTGTGACCTTTCCTTCGGCAGTGTAGGCAACGGCCTTCTTTGAAGCAGCGTTGTCGCTCTTCCTCGGTAAGCTTGGGGGGATGGGGAATGGCAACTGCGTCAACATCCATGGCGTTAGGATCTTTTGGACGGAGGGTGGGGTTAGAGTAAGACTGGTATTCAGTTTTTGGATTCTTGCCAGAGATGGCCTGAGCGCGTTCCCATTGTGTTTGGAAGTGTACAGCTTTGTCGTACCATGCTTCAATAGTGGTGGGGGGTGTATCCATGGTGAAGATTCATTTCATGAGGGGGGGGGGAATGCCACTGGCGAAGAAGTTGACGAGGACATTTTCATCTGTGATACCAGAGTTGGCGACGTGGTTGCGGAAGTCCGCAATGTAGGTGTTGAGGGTGGTGGCAAGGTCTTGTCCTCTCAGGGTAGTACAGCGGTGGGTAGATAGCCAGTGGATGGCATTATCTGCGATGTTGTGTCGTTCAAAAGAAGTTTTGAATGCTTTGGCAAACTCCTCAAGAGTTCCGAAGGTACTGGCATCAATGGCTTTGTGTCAGTAGGTGTCAGCCCAAGTGAGGGCGGACTTTTTCTTCATAAAAGAGAGGGCATATGCAACTTTCTTTTCGTCAGTGTTGTAAACCTCATTGTTGATGATGAGGTAAGCCATGACTGAGTAGTACCAGGGCATGGCACGCTCGTAGGATCCATCAAAGTCTTCTGGGACTCCGAGGCGAAGTTCGGTGGGTTTCACCGTCGATGGGGTGGGATTCGTGTGGCACATTGGGGTTACAGTGAAGGGGTTCAATCTTCTGATCGGCTCGGGGGATGGGGGTGTGGGGGCTCGTGGGAGTACTAGCGAGGCTGAGAGGGCATGGGCAAGAGTAAGATCTTCTTGATCTTCCGTGGATACGACAATATCGTCGTCAGTGGGTACCTCTTCTTGTGAGGCTGAGGAGTTCTCTGAGGGGGACGATGGGGGTTCGTGGAGGCAGCGGGGGCCTAAAGAGGGTCTAGGGTTCGAAGGGCGATAGGGATGAATGATGGGCTAAGGTGAGGCTTGCCCAGTGAGGAGCAAGTTAGACCTTTTGTTACATGTTGGCGTAGACCCGAGGGACGAGGGACGTTAATGTCGCTATTCAGCTGATGTGGCAAGGGTTTGATAGAGGGCTATCCTCTATCCTCAGCCTCAATGGTATGTCGTGAGCTGTTGACCTGGTTGATGTATGTCGCAACTCAGGGGCGAGGGGAAACCGTGTGATAATGCGGTGACGAGGGTATGAAGGGAGCGCCTACTCAACAGTAAGGTGAGGACTGGGGACCCGAGAGGAATCGATGATCAAGGTAGATTCGGATAGGTCTAACTTGGGGAATACATCGAGGATATCAAGGGGTTTATATACGTGAGTCGAGAGAGAATAAAGCGGAGCGCAAAGGAGATGACTCAACTATAGAAAGTGATGGAATCGCGAAGAAGGGGAACGAGTCAGAGATAAATGTTGATAATACAACTGCGGATACTGTGGATGAGTCACGCTAAATAGGTAAACAGAGATAAGGGAATAAGAGAGAAATAAAGTGGCTCGAGCGGGACTTGAACGGCAGGAGCACTGTCCGTTACGCGGGCTAAGGTAAGAAGGGAAAAAGAGTAGGGTATATGCGAATCGTAACACTCAGCAGGTGCAACCTAGGAACCAGCTTCTGGCTGTGGAGCTGTTGTATCCCTAATCCTAGCCCTCCTCCGCTCCTCTGTTCCTCTGTTCCTCCACTTCTACACTCCTCCGCTCCTCTTCTTCTATGTTCCTCTGCTCCTCCACTCCTCCGATCCTTGTACATTCTAGTTACATTACTCTTTGTTCTCCTTATGTACTAGTCTCGCCTCTTAGATTTCTCCAATCCTGTGTTCACACAGCTCCACTTATGTTTTCTTTCTGTCTCCATTTCCCTGGCTCCGCTTACTTACGTTTCCCATCATTGCCTTTGTACACCACCTCCAACCTCCATACATATAGTCCTGTCATGTCACCTGTACTTTAGCTAGTAATCAACTTAGATGACTTAGACAATCTAGACAACTCAGACTTCCCCTGTCTTCCCTCCTGCTCTTCCTATCTCTGCTCCTCTGAAATCTGGGATCATCAATGATCCGACAAGGGCACAGCACTCCACAGCACTCCACTCCAAGCCACTGAAGCCAAAGTCCTACTCTATTCCCTTTTCATCAAGATTCATGGAGCTCCTATGGAGTTTATCCGCCAAGTCCAACCTGGTCTTAACAGGAGCTGGAGCAGTTCCAGCAGGCTTCTGCTGCTGTTGTTGAAAAGAAGATGCCTTGCCCTGCTTGTTGCATTTCACCACACTCATCTTGTTGGCCTGGTGGCCTTTGTCTTGGAAACCCTTCATCTCCCACATGTGCTTAAAAACCACTCCAATTTCCTTAACCATTGGATCTTTCAGCTTGTTTGTCATAGCATTGACCCTTGAGGTCAACACTTGGATGGCAACATCATAGATGCTGTTACAATTCATTGTGCCTCTCTTTTTCTTTCCTTATGTCTACTTATCCTTGTATATCAAAGGACCATGACCTTCACTGTTTGAGCCCTGCTTGGGTCTTTTCTTTCTTCTTGTCTTCTCTTTACCACTTACTTGCTTAACATGACTCATCTGCAGTTGTATTATCAACCAATGTCCAATGCCATTGCATCCTTTCAAAGTGACTCCAGCTTCTTTGCAATTCCATTGCTGTCTATTACTGACTCACTTTCTTCATTTACCTACCCTTAACTATCTTGGCTCACATATATAAATCTTCAGTACTCAGGTGTATTCGCTATCTTTGACCTCCTGCAATCTATCTCATATCTTGATTGTCCTCAGTCCCTCAGCTCTCATCCTACTATTGAGTGGATGCTCGCTCTGAAACCTTTGATCTGTCACTAGCCCTGCAATACCCTTAGAACTCCTTCAATTCTGTCATCCCTGATGGTCCTCAGAATCTCTTCAATTCTGTTATCTCTGACAGTTACCAAAACTTCTGTCAAGAAAAACCCTTGTCAGCCCCATCAATTTCTGTCAGCTGCATAGTGACAGTAAGCCCTTGAACCTCTGCAGGCTATGCCTCGACTACGTCAAGCATAACAGGTACTAGGCACCTTTGCAAGGAGAAGCATACCTGTGATTTTTGAATCAAGTGAGTAGCCAGCAAGCAAGAAGTTATTAAGAAGGTTGTTGAAGTTCATGAGGTGGAGGAGAGGATTGGAGTTGCCTGGCAACTGGTAGGCAAGAAGCTTCTTGAAGGTAATATAGACAGAAGAAATTGTGAACTTGTCATAGTCTCTTTTGAGGGCAGCATAAAGTTCACTTGCCATATCATAAGACTGAAATTTGGTCAAGATCATAGGCAAACAGTGCAATAGAATAATGCTGACACAAGCATCATTGGCATTGTGCCATTTAAGATACTATGTGACCACATCTGGATCTGTCACATCAGCAGGTACTGAGGGCCTGAAGTTTGCAAGCTCAATTGCCCAGTAGACCTGTTGGGCCTTGAGCAAGTTCATGACTTTGATTCACCAGACCTTGAAGTCCAAGCCAGAAAAGATGGAAAGCGAGGGCATGATGACTTTGAAGAACAACACTTTTGCAAGTTCTAAGAACAGAGCAAAAAGTGTCAGTGAAGTGCACTGACATGAGTTTCTCTTCATAGAGAGCTGAGATTAACTCATCTATCCTTTCAGACTGACAAGGTTCTTGCTCTGAGATATCTGGTGTGAAGATAATATTCCTTTTTACAGGATCAAGTCATCTACATGACTTCCAGGGCTCATAACCTATTGAACTTGCAGGTTCCAGACAACATGTATGAGGTGTCTAGTCTGTACTACCACTTGTTGCAGCAAGCAGGGTACACACCAGGTACATGACTTATCTAACCACAAAGGTAGCACTTTACTCACTTGTTGAAGAGAGTTGGAATGTGTATTGATAATGGTTGTATAAGAACAAGAAGTGTTATTAAAGTGGAGTCTTAAACTCTACACTTATACTACATATCTATACTACTCAGGCTGTAGATAAGCATCCCTTAGTTAGTTGCTTTCAACAACTTCCATGCTGTAGTATCAATGCAAAGGCTGACCCACCTGAGACAGTGCCTCAGGCCACATTCAAGATCACAATCCACAATCATAAATGCACTAAGCATTTCTAAATGGGGCTGCAATGGCCCTGGAAATCAGGTGAATCTCATCTCACAACTGCAGGCACAGTAAACCACAGTTTATATACCCTGCTATATTGCTCTATGTAGTGTGTTTTTTGTATGCTATGTAGTAATTATCAAAATTTCATGTGCTATATTGTACTAGAAACCAGAGGGAAGCCTAAGTGGTCTAAGGTAACTATGTTGTCTATCTAATACTATAAGCACTGGAGCCTTAGCAAAGTGAAGCCCTGTTACCTGAGCACATGACCTGTCACACCCACTTTTGGCACTGTGCTCAGTGCAGTGCCTCTAAGTGGAATTTCTTTCCATCATGGATGTGAACTTTTGTGTCATGTGTTACACTCAACATGGTCAGGGCGTGGCCTACAAAAGGTTCAAGGGCTTACTGTTGCTGTACAGCTGACAGGGATTGAGGGAGTCCAGCAAGGGGTGTCCTTGATAGAGATTCTGAGGAACCATCAAAGGGACAGGATCGAGGGGGTTCTGAGGACCGTCGAGGGGACGGAATCGAAGGGGTTCTGAGGACCATTGAGGAGACAGGATCAAAGGAGTCCTGGCAAGGGTATTCCTTGACTGGGGTTCTGGGGACACCACAGGACTAGCGGTGGATCAAAGGGGTTCTTAAAGAGCGTCCACTCAACAGTAGGACAAGGACTGAGGGACCAAGGACAATCTGAGGTACAAGGTAGATTGTAGGAGGTCTAGGATGAGGATCTACATTGGTGTACTGAGGGTTCATATACACAAGTCCAAGGGTTAAGGGTAGGTCAGGGAAGAAGGTGAGTCAGCAAATAAAAAGCAATGGAATCGTGAAAAAGGCTGAGTCACTATGGAAAGATGTGATGGCATCGGAAAAGTATCAGTAATACAACTGCAGATGAGTCATGCTAAATATGTAAGCGGTAATCTGGAAAAGGTCATGGGAAAGAAAAGAGCCCAAGTGGGACTTGAACAGCAGGGTTAAAGCCCCTTTGATGTATAGCAGTAAGTAGTCAAGGGAGAAAAAGGTAAGGGGCCAATGAATCGTAACATTACCCCTGTCATATGGGTGAGACCATGATGAAACTCTAATAATAATCACCATGATGAGAACCTGTTTCATTGGCATCAGCTTCGGTGCTAACAAAGAACTCATAGTCATCTGCTGCCAGCGAAGAGGGAGGGGGGGTAGAGGGCCGGCGAGGGATGCGGACAGGGGGATGCCGTCCCAGGGGATTAGAGCAGTTTTGATGAGAGGAGGAGGACCACGAGGAGTGGAGGGACTGCTGGATAGAGGAGTCTGAGGAGGAGGACACGAAAGTCTGGGGTGTGCAGGGGCACATGGGGCAGGACCGCTGGGGATGACCTGGGGATGAGCAGTGACAGATGGGGCACCGATAGAGGAGGCATTGGGGGCAACAGTGTCCAAGGCATCGGCATTGATAGCAGGCCTCGTGATAATGAGGGTGGTTTGGGGGAAGGGACCAGAGTTGGTCATGTCCAGTCCAGTAATTGTCAACCCATTCTAGAACGGCAACTTCCTGGGTGATAAGGGGTTCAGAGGATGTGGAAGGGGTGGGGACGTGGGGGGTGCCAGTATTGGTGAGTCTTTGGAGGTATCAATCAATGTTGATGACAAAGCTAGTCATATTCAACTGATACATTAGTTGAATGAGGTTGTGCTCCAGGGTTTGATGGAGATGGCGGATGTGGAGGTTTGCCAATGCTTGGGCAGCAGAGGCGGTGGGGGTGGCAGCAGAGATGGCGATTCAGGAGTTGGTGAGGAAAAGCCGGTACATGAGCGTGAAGGGGGAATGTGGTTCCATGTGTGCATTGAGGGTCATGGCGAGACTGGAATCTTGGAGTTCTGAAGCAATGGAGGTGGTGATCTCTTGGTCAAGGGGGATGGGGTGATTCAGTAGGGTGGTGGGTGGGATGGTCAGAGGGAGATGGGTAGGGTGGTTGGAGATTCATTGGGCCAGGGGAATGGGTGAAAAGGGAACGAGAGGTTTGGGGTGGATCCAGCTAAAGCTGGGCCAGGCCAAGGGAAGTCCTTCGGTGTTGTTACAGAGGTGTTGAATCAAGGAGGGGGGAGGAATGGGAATCGGTGGGTCATTGATCTCAAGAGGGGTATCTTTGGGGAGGGTCAAGGACCAGCCAGGTTCTGCGATGTTGGAAGGGATGTCGCTGGGTGCAGGGGAAGGGGATGAGAGGGTGATGGACATGACTGAGAGAGGTGTCGTTTGGATAGAGATGGGGGAAATCGAGTGATGATGTTTATAGTTGTTGAGAAGGGGAATGGAGTTTTATAGGTTTCTTTTAGGTTCCCAGGAATCTTCTTTGGTGGAGTATCCCTTCCATCAGATCAAGAAGGAATGGGAGGATGGGGGTCTACAATGGCATATGATTTTCTTGATTTCATATTCTTCCTGTCCATCGATAAGGTCAGGTGGGGGGGAGGGGTAATTTGGCCCATGTACATGGTTTTTGCAATAGGGCAAGAGGAGGGAAGCGTGGAATATGGGGTGGATTTTCCACGATCATGGAAGGTGGAGTTTGTAGGTGATGGAAGATAGGACCTTGACTATGGTAAAGGGTTCTTCACATTTTGGGGTGAACTTTGGGTTGACAATGGAGCATTTGAGATTCCTGGCTTCAAGCCAGACTTTGGATCCTTTGGTAAAGGGGGTGAAGGAGCGATGGTTTTGCGAAGCCATGACTTGGCGAGTGAGTTCATGGGCAGCAAGGGCTTCATTATGGGTGGCAGTGAGGGATTTAAGGCGATCAGTGATGGCCGGGATGTGGGAATTGGAGATGACTGAGGGGAGGGCATGGGGTTCATATCCCATCATGAGATAGAACAGAGTCTGTCTGGTGACAAAGTGGGGGTGGTGGTTGTGAGCGAATTCTGCATGTGGAATGAGGTCAGACCATGAGGAGGAATTGTTTCCGCAGAAGATCTGGAGGTACATTTCAACCTCTTGATTGACACGTTCAGTTTCTCCATCTGTTTGGGGGTGGTAGGCAATGGAGAGGGTGAGTGAGTAGTTGAGAACGCATCCCAACTCTTTGGCAAAGGTGGAGGCGAACTGTGGGCCTCAATCAGAGATAATTTGGTCATAAAGGTCAAAGCAAAGGAAGACTTTGTGGAAGAAGAGGGAGGCAACCCCTTCTGCAGTGATGGTTTTCTTTGTTGGGCATAAAATTACCCCCTTAGTAAGGCCATGGTTGACCACAGCCAAAAGAGTATCGAAGCCAGCAGAGATTGGGAAATCGGTGATGAGATCACAAGAGATCTGCTGGAAAGGGCGAATGCAGGAGGATCAGATGGGGGTGAGGGGGGGTACTGTGGGGTGGGTGTTTGCCTTGTTTTGTTGACACAAGGTACATCCTTCGACATATTTTCATATGTATTGGGCAAGTCCAGGCCACCAAAACTCAGCGGCAGCGAGCTGGCGGATTTTGAGATATATAACCAGGGTGACCAGCGGTTTCATGGTCATGACAGCGGTGGAGGATTGAGCAGCAGAGGGAGTCATCAGGGGAAATATAGACACGTCCTTGGAAGGTGAGGATGCCATCTTTGTATTGCCAGTTGGAGAGGCGAGAGTGAAAGACTGGGGGAATGGTTCCATCAAGGGATTGGAGGGCCTTGAGGACGAAGGGGTTGGTCTCAGAGTGAGATGAGATGTGTTCTTTGAGCATTGTGTCAACAATGTTGATGAACAGGGAGGGGGGGGGGAGGGTGACTCCGTCGTTGTCAGCATCGTCTGAGGGGAGGAGATCTGGGTGGTGGGAGAGGGCATCTGGGCTGGCGAGGAGTGTGCTGGGGACATGGATCATGGTTAGATCGAAGTCAGCAAGGTCAAGGAGCCATCAGGCTTGACAGTGGTTGAGGTTCTGGGCTGACCAAAAATAGGTCAGGTTCTTGTGGTCGGTGAATACCTGGACCAGGTGGGAGCTGCCATGGAGATAATGGTGCCAGGTTTTCAAAGCTCACATGATAGCAAGGAGTTCTCGGTCATAGATGTCATAGTTTCGTTCTGCTGGGGAGAATGACTGAGAGAGGTAGGAGCAGGGGTGCCAGTCTCCATTGGTGTCAGTCTGAAGGAGGATTGTGCCTGAGGCAAACTTCGAGGCATCAGTGGCAATGGCGAATGGGGCAGAGAGGTTGGGGAGTTGGAGGACTGGGCGGATGAGGAAGAGTTCTTTGAGATGTGTAAAGGACTTCTGGCATTCAGGGGACCAGGTCCAAGGGGTGGTTTTCTTGGTGAGGTCTATGAGAGGGCAGGTGACAGAGAAGTAATTGGGGATGAAGTAACGATAGAAGTTGGCGAAGCCGAGGAAGGAGCGAACATCATGGAGTTTCTCGGGAGTAGGCCAGGATGCAATCCCGTCCAATTTGACAGGGTCGATGGCAAGTTGACCTGGTTTTACAATCATTCCAAGGTATTCAACTTCTTTGGAAGCAAAGTTACACTTCTTGAGCTTGAGGTGAAGGTCGAATTCCTTCATGCATTGAAGGACACACTTGGTTCATTCAGCATGGATCTTTTCATCAGGGGATTGGATAAGGAGGTCGTCCATATAGATGATGAGCCATCCTTTGGCAATCATATCGTGGAAGGAGTCATTCATGAATTGTTGAAAGGTAGTGGGGGAATTGGTGAGACTGAAGAACATTACGGTTGGTTCGAAGAGGCCTTTATGGGTGATAAAGGCAGCTTTCCATTGATGTCCATCTTTGACTCAGACATTGTTGTAGCCCCATCGGACATTGAACTTTGTGAAGACCTTGGCATCACGAAGTTTATTGACTAGGTTGGAGACTAGGGGAAGAGGGTAGGCATCACGAACAGTATGTTTGTTGAGGTATTGGTAGTCTTGGCATGGGCAGAGTCCGCCATCCTTCTTTTTGACAAAGAAGAAAGAGAATGCTTGGGGGGAGTTCAAGGATTGAATCTTACCAGAGGCAAGGTTTTCATCGAGGAAGGCCTCTGTGGCCTTGCGTTCATCTGGGGAGAGGGGGTAGAGTTTCCCAACCTTTGGGGTGAAGGATTCATCAAGGTTAATCTCGTGGTTGTAGGGTCAGGAAGGAGGTATGTGCTTCATAGCTTCTTTCCAGAAGACGGAGGTGAATTCGACATATTCTGGGGGAAGGGTAACCTTGGGTTTGGCTTTCTCGGCAGCCATGGTGAGCTCAGTGGAGTTCATGAGCTTAGCAACGAGGGAATCACCTTTAGGGATAAAGTGGTAGCCACAATGGATAATTCAGTTGATCATGTAGTTGTCACGAGCTCATCGAAGGTATTGAGGCTCAGTCTCATAGTTGAGGTATTCGTAGAGTTGTCTGTCATAGACGGAGTCCACTTGGACGTGGTGAGAGGGTCAGAGGGAGTGTTTGTACTGCTGGAATTGGGTTTCATGCCAGTTGAGATCGGCCTTATGCAATGAGTGGAGTTCTTTGGATTGGTCTGTGGACTTGTTGATGGAGAGGGTTTGCCCAAACCAGTCAATAATGGGGTTGACAGCTTTTAACCAGGGAAGACCAAAGATAAGATTTTGTCATCCATAGTCCATGACATAGAAAAGGACTTTGTGGGCAAGTCCTTTGATGTGGATAAAAAGTTCAGTGGTGAAATGAACTCCTCCTTGGACGGTGGGTCCTTGGTTGAGGTTGGTGACATTGAGAGGGGAGGGGAGGTGGGTGGTGGGGAGCTTGTTTTTGCGGACAAAGCCCCAGTCTATGCAAGAGATATCAGCACCACTATCAATGAGAGCATGGATATCAACAACTTTCAACATGTGGGAGGGGACAATGACTTCAACGGGGATTTGCATTGTTCCAGGCATGGTAGATACTTTTACACATTGTATTTTAGGAGAGTCTCATGTCAAGGGAGGTCTCCGATCTAAAAATTCTCTTCTGGGAGAGAGAATTTGATGTGGCGAACCATGAGGTCGTCATCATCATCGCAGGGTTGGAGTCTAGGGAGGTTATCATTGACCTGTTCAACTCATTTGACCGAAGTCTTGCGAGGTTCCTTTGGGTATTTGATACAAGCATCAACCCTGTGGCCTTTCTGCCTGCATCGAAGGCAATGTCCTTCTTTGAAGCATTGCTCCCACTCCTCGGGAGTTAGCTTGAGAGGTTGTGGGGTGGAGACAGCGTCAGGGTCATGAGCCTTGGACGTGGTAGAGGTGGGGGTGTGGTAGGGGCGGTAGGGATGGGTAGCGGGGGCACGATGTTGGTTGACAATGGTCTGGGCGTGGTCATTCTGGACTTGAAAGTGAATGGCCTTGGAATACCAGTCGTCAATTGTGGTAGGGATGGTGTCCATGGAGAAGATTTGGTGGGAGAGGGGAGGGGGAATGGCGGCGGCGAAGTAGTTGATCAGAATGTTCTGATCAGAGATGCCTGATAAGGTGACATTGTTGCGGAACTTGGCAATGAACTTTGTGAGTTCTGGGCCATAGGATCCAGCTTTCTTGGGTACAAGGCATTTTGAGTAAAGCCAGTTGATGGCTTGATTCTTGGTGTCCTGGTGCTCGAAGGTAGCCTTGAACTTGGTGATAAAATCAGTGAATTTGCCAAATGTCTGGTTGTTGATGGCATCTCAGCAGAAGGTAGCGGCCCATGTGGCAGCTGAGTCCTTCTTCATATATGAGAGAGTGTAGGCGATCTTCTTGTCGTCATCATCATAGATGGCTTTGTTAACAAGGAGATAAGTTTGGATCAAGGAGAGCCAGGGTATGGCTTCAGCATAGGAGCCGTCAAAGGCATCGGGGGCTCTGAGGCAGAGTTCTGTGGTTTTGAAAGTCATGGTGGTCTGGGGGGGGGGGGGGGGGGGGGGGGGGGGGGGGGGGGGAGGGGAGGGGGGGGGGGGGGGGGGGGGGGGGGGGGGGGGGGGGGGGGGGGGGGGGGGGAAAGGAAAACATTGATTGGCAATGGACTGGGGTCGGGGATGGGGGAGTGGGAGCTCTGGGGATGCTAAGCGCCACAGAGAGTCGGTGGGCAAGTTCTAAGTCCTCAGGTTGTTGAGGGATGACGATGTCTTCATCAGTGTTAATGGGGGGTTCAGTGGGGTTTTCGTCGGAATCCGACATGTCAATGGGGTCCCTTTGCAACACTAGGTTGAGATAGGGTCTAGGGTTTCTGGGGTGTTGGTACGAAATGGTGGCTTATTCAAAGATAGCCTTTTCTCAGGGAGATCCTAGACCTTTTGTTATGCTCGATGTGGTCGGGGCATGGCCTACAAAAGGTTTGAGGGCTTACTGTCACTGTACAGCTGACAGGGATCAAGGGAGTCCAGCAAGGGGCGTCCTTGATGGAGATTCTGAGGAACCATCAAAGGGACAGGATTGAGGGAGTTCTGAGGACCGTCGAGGAAATGGAATCAAAGGGGTTCTGAGGACTGTCGAGGAGACGGGATCAAAGGAGTCCTGGCAAGGGTATTCCTTGACCGGGGTTCTGGGGACACCGCAGGACTAGCGGTGGATCAAAGGGGTTCTTAAAGAGTGTCCACTCAACAGTAGGACAAGGACTGAGGGACCAAGGACAATCTGAGGTACAAGGTAGATTGTAGGAGGTCTAGGATGAGGATCTACAGTGGTGCACCGAGGGTTCATATACACAAGTCCAAGGGTTAAGGGTAGGTCAGGGAAGAAGGTGAGTCAGCGAATAAAAAGCAATGGAATCATGAAAAAGGCTGAGTCACAAGATGTGATGGCATTGGAAAAGTATCAGTAATACAACTGTGGATGAGTCATGCTAAATATGTAAGCAGTAATCTGGAAAAGGTCACGGGAGAAAAAAAGAGCCCAAGTGGGACTTGAACAGCAGGGTTAAAGCCCCTTTGGTGTACAATGGTAAGTAGTCGAGGAAGAAAAAGGTAAGGGGCCAATGAATCGTAACAGGACCCTCCACTATTGGGCAGAAAAACTGATCCACCCTTATCTTTGCAACATGACACATATGTATGTTCTGCTCCTGTGTTTCACCCTCAGAGTTGCAAAGGCCCAAGACAACCCAAGATACTCAGGGTCCCCTTAGTTCCTTTGTGATCCATCCCTTGTGGTACCAGTGCAGATCTACCTCAAAGTTAAATGAGTTAGTACCATAGCAGAGCATCCATGATCCATGGCTCATAACCTGATGAAATGGCAAGTGGTTCTTGCCCAGGCCAACATCCAGGTGGATTGCATGGAGAGGAAGAAAGAGACTGAGTGAGTGAAATACTCACTCTAGGTTCTTAGGTCTTGACTAGGAGTCTTGCTGATGATAGGACTATGTCCTGTGAGTGCAGACTGTACTGTATTGACATCTCTGGGGAAGTTCCCTCTGAGAATCTGGGTTTATATACATACAGGGAATGTGCACAGACCATATACAATTACTATATCTAGAGAGGATAATGTGTACACTAGATAAGAGAGAGAATTTCTATTGATTCTATCAATAGCATCAGCTGATTGTGTCATGTGAAATGACTCATGCTCAGTCAGCATGATAAGGCTAAAAATAACCATTGGCTGATAAGAATTGTACCATTTCAATCATTTATGTGATTGGTAGATAAAAGTGATTCTTATCTATTGGTCGATAAGCTTATCTTGATATCAGATAAGATCTCTAGATCTGTGTCTAGAGCACTCTTGTTTCTGTGTTCCAGAGCTTGTCACATGATAGACCATGTGATGAGTCACATGTTTTCAGATCATGTGATCATGAATCTTTCAACAAGTTCAACAGTAAGGGCATGTGTTAAGACTGGGTCAGACTTGGCGGATGAACTCTGTAGAAGCTCTGTAAATCTTGATGAAAAGAGAATGGAGTGGGACTTTGGCTTCAATGACTCAGAGCAGAGCACTGCACTCTTGTTGGATCATTGGTGGTCCCAGATTTCAGAGAATCAGAGAGTAAGGAGCACAAGAAGAGTCCGGGTTGTCTAGATTGATAACTAGCTAAAGTACAGATGACATGACAGGAGTATATATATGGAGATCAGAGGCAGTGTACAAAAGCAATGATGGGAAATGTAAGTAAGCAGAGCCAGAGAAATGGAGACAGAAGAAGAACATAAGCAGAGCTATGCAAGCACAGGGTTGGAGAAATCTAAAAGGCAAGACTAAGACATAAGTAGAACAAAGAGTAACATAACTAGAATATACAAGAAGCAGAGGAGCAGAGGAGCAGAGGAACAAGGAAGCAGAGAAGCAGAGGAGTGTAGAAGCAGAGGAGCAGAGAATCAGAGGAGCAGAGGAGCAGAGAATCAGAGGAGCAGAGAAGGGTTAGGATTAGGGATATGACAGTATCCCCCTCTTAGGCCTGAGCCCTTGAAGGCCACAAGCCCAAGAGTTGACCAAGCAAGGAAAAATTAAATAGTGGACAAAAAGTGTGAAGCAAAAAAGCGGAGCAAAATGGAGATAAACCACAGAGTAAAAAATGTAGAGTAAAACCTACAGAGCAAAAAATGCGGAGTAAAAACATGGAGCAAAAACCCAAAGTAGGAGAGTATATAGAAGCAAAGGGAAATGAGGGACAATGGAGGAGGCAGAGATAGGAAGGGCATTGTGAGCACAAGTCACAGACAAGTGTGGCAAGTAATGGCCCTATTCCCCTTCTAAGGAAACACTCCAGGCATTGAGCCAGGGCATGAAAGAAGGAATGGAAGGTCAGAGGTTGGGAAAAGGGGGGTAAGAGATGGAGAACTGAAGTGGATCAAGTAGATCGGAGTTGGAGTCAACCAAAGGACTGGAGTCCAAAGGCTGCGGAGATCTCAAGGGGGAGCCAGCAAGACTATTAGTGGATGGACGAAGGTGCTATTCCAAACCCTAGTGTTCAATGGAGCAAAGTGGGGGACATAGGTGGTATCCTAAAACAAAAATAGGAGCTTCCAGCAAGTTTTGACAGAGAACCATCACAGAGTGATCAATGGTTGCATGGAGTTCAGAGGAGTGGGAATATGGAGGACGGAAGGTGTGAAGAGTGGGAATCCCAAGATGTGGAGATTTGAAGAGACAGGATGCACATTAAATAAAATGAGAAGAAAAGCGCCAGTGGGGGCACAGATTCCAAAGATGCATGGACAGAGGAAACTAGATGCAATGAACTGGACAGTTGGACACAATGTGACCATCAAGATCACAATAGAAACATAACCAGAGGTCAAAATGCCATTGATGCTCTGAAGTGGAGAGTCAACCATTAGGATCAAGCATGGAGGCAAGGTCAGGCGATGGTGGCAGGATATCAGTGGAGTCGGAGCAGGGAGAGTTGACATTGGAGATGTCAGAGTCATCATGCTCAAATCTGAGGTCATGAGACTGCAACTCATCATCAAAGTCAGAATGATCTAAAGAGTTGGCAGAGTCGGGATCATCAGAAGGGGGGTCAGGGGTGGAGTTAGAGTCAGGATTGATGGGCTTGGAGTCATTATTGAAGGAGTCAGAGAGGGACGTGGAGTCAGAGTCAGTGAAACAACTCAATAAAGATGAAGCAAGAGATGAGAGTAAATGACCCTTTGGTCCTTAGAGCAATAAGCTTGTGAGGGAATCTTCAAGACTTCAAAGCTGGGAACTCCAGCCTCAAAGCCCTGGGGTTTATATACTATTCTACTGTATGTACATGTTGTGGTAAATATCATAAAGAGACATTGTATCATGATAAGAAAGAAATACATGATTGGCTGACAAGAATGCATGAGTCATAAAGAAGCATGTCCATGAGAGAAAGAAGTAAGAAGCATGCATCATGTGAAACATGAGGAGTGATGTCATCATAACATCATAGATAAAAGATAAGGGTCTAGCCCTTGGACATGTGACAAGTCACATGATTTGTGGTCTAGACTGCTGAGGTAAGCAGTCACATGATAAGTTATGCTGGAAAATGTCTAAGTCCCAGTGGCCTTGTGCTAATAGGGGTTTTCCTTATATAGGAGGTCAGGAGTTTGACTCCTGCCATGAGTGAGTTTTTAAATAGTGAAAAGAGCTATTGTAACACCACCACCCCTCTATGGGTCAGATTCCTAGATGACCAGAGTAGGTATGTTGTCTATGTCATAGGGGTTAAATATGTTGAAGCAAGTAAAGGCCCCCCAAACTAGAGCTTTTGGGTTCGTTTCATGAAATAGTGCAACAGCTTCTGCTGCATTTCTTAAATTAGACATTGGTTTTCAGGTGTGCTTCTCTTCTGAATAGCCAGCCCAGTGGACCAGATATTCTTTTCATCGCCCATTCCAGCAATCGTCTATGATGTGTTCCACCTCATACTTAACTTCCAGTTTGTCATTGACTAATACTGGACCAGGTTGAAACACTGGCTGTCCATTGAGGTGGCATAAATATGGTTTAACCATGAATACATTTACCACTGGATGAATTCTCATATTGCATGGAAGTTTAAGATACACTGCATTATTTCCAATACATCATGTGACTTTGAAGGGTCCAAGCCACTTCTCTGTTAATTTATGCGAATCTCACTTCAAGCAGAGATTGCCTGTAGATAGAAGCACTTCATCTCTGATGGAGTACTTTGGGGCATCAGAGTGGTGTTTATCCACCTGAACCTTCATTTTTGTTTGAGCCTGCTCAATGTTGTCCCTTGTGGACTTTAATATAGATGTAATATTATCGGCTAACTTGTCTGCTGCTGGAGCACAACTAGTGCTGGATTCTATTCCCATGCATGGTATATAGGTCTGGGTGACCTCAAATGGGGCTTTTTGTATAGAAGCCTGCTTCTTTGTATTATAGCTGAATTGGGCTATGGGTAACCAATCTGCCCATTCTGCTTGCTTTTCATGGCAATAGATTCTGAGATACTGCTGGAGATCTCTGATCATTCTCTCTGTCTAACCATCCATCTGTGGATAAGATGCCGTGGATAATTTAGGTTTGATGCCAAGTTGCTTACACAATTCCGTCATCACTTGGGATGCAAATTGTGGTCCATGATTGGACACAATAGAACATGGGATCCCATGATTTGTTCATACATGATGTAAATATAGGCAAGCCATCTCTAGGGTGGTTGCCATCTTATTGGTGGGAATGAACTCTATTTCTTTGCTGAATCTATCAACAACAACGAGAATAGAGTCGCTTCCATTAGATAAGGGGAGATCCATGAGGAAATCTGCAGAAACATCTACCCATGAAGCCATAGAGATCTCCAAAGGCTCAAGCTTGCTGGCTGGCAGCTTGTTGCCTGTCTTCATTCTTTGGCACACATCACATCTAGTGATGTATTCTTTTACATATGTAGCCATTCCTGGCCAGTCATAGTGTCTGCGCAGCAGATCTAGGGTTTTCTCCTGATCAGAGTGGCCAGCAGAGGGTGTGTCATGGCAGTTCATTATCACATCTTGGCAGAAATCTTTGTCTGGTGGGATGAAGATCTTATTATCAGTGGTCCTTAGAAGTTCACCATTGACATCATCTGTGAAACCCTTTTCATAGAGCTTCTGGATTTTGCTTTCCTTCATTAGAAGGGTTGCAATCTTTATTCTTTCTAATAATTTATTGCCTTCATCTTGGATCTGAATAATTCTGATCTGCTCTGGCGGTATAAAGAGAACCTGCTTATTATTGTGTTTTATTCCCTCCGCATGGTCTTCCCTGCAGGAGAGAGCATCTGCTTTCCCCATTGTGGTACCAGGTTTGTGATACCATATATGGTTGAATCTAGATAGATATTGCGCCCAGTACACTTGTCTGTGGTTCAAATCCTGTCTGACCATAAACCATTGAAGGTTCTGGTGATCATTCCAGATCTCGAACCGAAATCTAGCTTCTTCTAGATAATGCCTCCATATTTCTAACGTGCGCATTACTGAAAGGAGTTCTTTATCTGCGACCAGGTGATTCCTTTCCTGGTTGTTCATAGAGTAGGAGTAATAAGTAACTGGATGCTACTTTTCCTCTTTTTGGATAGATAGCACTGCTCCTATGGCATAATCCAAAGCATTGCATTCCACATGGAACTGACAGTTAATATCAGGGAAGGTGAGTACTGGGGCAGTGGTAAATTGCTTTTTAAGTATATCAAATGCTTCTTGACATTTCTTGCTCCATATGAATGGATCTTTCTTGGTAAGGTAATTCAATGGCCTTGCAATAGAAGCATAGTCAGCAATGAACTGATGATAGAAGTTAGCTAATCCCATGAAGCTTCTAACTCCATGGAGATTCTTTGGGATTGGCCATTCTAAGACCACTTTTACTTTGGTTTCATCCATGCGAACCCCATCTTTTCCCACAATCATATCTAGAAACTCTACTTCTTTGGCAAAGAATGTGCATTTTTCTGGTTTTATATATAAATCATTTTCTTCAAGGTGTGCTAGAACCTTTTGTACAAATTTTTCATGCTCTTCTCAAGAATCTGTTTTTGTGAATATCATTAGGTCATCTATGTAGACCACACAGACGTCTTTCATATCAGCAAAAAGTTCGTTCATCATCGCTTGGAATGTTGCTGGGAAGTTGCACAGCCCAAACTACATGACTAAGGGTTCAAAAGCTCCATGAAAGCAAATGAAGGCAGCTTTCCGTTCATCACCTTCTTTGATGTGGATGTTGTTATATCCCCAGCAAAGATCCATCTTGGTAAATAACTTAGCCCCTTTTAATTTGTCCACCAGCTGACCAATCAATGGTAGTGGGTAATTGTTTTTTACTGTGTGTTTATTGAGGTAATGGTAGTCTTGCACCATCCTCTTTTGTCCATCCTTCTTTGGAACAAAGAACACCAGTGATGTTTGAGAGGACTTAGAAGAGCATATGTAACCCTTTCTTAGTTGGTCATCAATAAATGCCAACACTTCTTCTTGTTCTGTCACAGACAGAGGTATAATCCTTTCTTTTTTAGGTTGGAACATTTCTTTTAAATCCATCACGTGATCCCAAGGTTTTCTTATGGTCATCTGCTCAGATTCTTTTTTAGAAAAGACCTTTAGCCATTTATGGTAGCATTCAGGTACAAGTTCTACTAGAGATTTCTCAGAAGGTTTGGGTGCCACTTCTAGTGCGGCGTGGGCATAGTACCCCTCCCATGTTTCCTTCTGTTCATCTTCTTCTTTTGTAGCATCACAGATGAGGATAGCATAGTTTTGTAATAAATAGCAGCTTCTAGGACAGCATGTCATTTTGACAGTGCCTTTCTGCCAGTCAATCTCAGGGTTGTGGCAAAGAAGCCAGTTGTAACCAATGACCAGGGTGGTTCCTCCCAGATTGATGACTTCTGCCATCATCTTTCCCTGTGTCCATCAAATTCTATGACCAAGTCTGTGGAATGCATGATATTTCCAGCAAAGTTCTTGGATCTGTCCACATTAAATACTGGTATGGGGTGTGTGAGTTTCTTCATGGGGATACCATGTCTCACAACCCATGCTTCATCTATGAAAAGCCGGTTAGCCCCACTGTCAAGCAGAGCTTCAACTGAAAGAAGGGAGTTTGGTGTCAAGCCAATGGAAACATTTATTTTGATATCTTTTCTTTGGTGAACTGTGCACACAAGGATTCTTCAGGGAAGTCTGAAGCTTTTTCTTCGACTTGCATACAAGCAATTTCTCACATGTTGATACCGTCTTTTGGTAGAAATCCAGTTTCAAGGATTACTGGGTTTTCATCAAGAACTTCATATCCTTCATTCCTGATTAAGTTAATCCAGTGGCTTTCAGCTAGCCCACTACCCTTAACCCTGTCACCTTCAATGGGGGATTCCTCAGGAGTAAATACATCTAAACATTCAAATCTATTGGCGGACTGAGATCCTTGATCTCTCAGGCCACCTTCCCTTTTCCCTTCTTCTCTTTCTAGAAGAGGGCTCTTATTTCCACAATTGACTTGCCCTGCAAGTCATCCATTGGGACCTCCTTTTCTGAGGCTGCTATTTCGGGACTTTAAACCTCTTCCCATGAGGTGGCACCTTCTATGGCAGCGCAAATTTGTGTGCCCTTCTTTGAGCATGTTATCTTATGATCCCCTTGCCAGCCACACTCCTGGGATTTGGGCTTGGCGTTACAGCAATCTTTTGCCATGTGCCCATCTTTGCCACATGCAAAGCACTTCTTGCTTTCTTTGGCAGCCGGGGTTTTTGATTGTGCAGCATTAACCTGATGGTCTCTGCCCTTGTCTGACCTTTCTTGGCCAAACCTTGTTTGTCTGATGGCAATTTTATATGCTTCAATATTTGTGCCAATCTCCTGGATTGTTTTCATTAATTTGGCATATGTTCTCCCTCTCCTTCCAAGTTGGAACATGTGTCTTTTTATCTCATCAGAGCATCCTGTCTCCAACAAGTGTGCAGCATGTGAATCTGCATACTCTGCTTGCCAGGCAAGAGTGTGGAACTTGGCCAGGTACTGTACATGTAAACAACCTGTCCTTCTGTTACGATTCGCGTATACCCTACTCTTTTTCCTTAACCCGCATAACAGACTGTGCTCCTGCCGTTCGAGTCCCACTCAAGCCACTTTATTTCGCCCTTATTCCCTTATCTCTGCTTACCTATTTAGCATGACTCATCCGCAGTATCTGCAGTTGTATTACCACCACTTATCTCTGACTTGTTCCCCTTCTTTGCGATTCCATCGCTTTCTATAGTCGAGTTATCCCTTTTATGCTCTGCTTGACTCGCGTATATAAACCCCTTGATACCCTCGATGTATTCCCCAAGTTAGACCTACCCGAATCTATCTTGATCATCGATTCCTCTCAGGTCCCCCAGTCCTCACCTTACTGTTGAGTAGGCGCTCCCTTTGTACCCTCGTCATCACATATGTTGACCAGGTCAACAGCTCACGATATACCGTTGAGGCTGAGGATAGAGGACAGCCCTCTATCAAACCCTTGCCACGTCAGCTGAATAGCGACATTAACGTCCCTCGTCCCTCGGGTTTACGCCAACGCGTAACAAAAGGTCTAACTTGCTCTTCACTGGGCAAGCCTCACCTTAGCCCATCATTCATCCCTATCGTCCCTTGAACCCTAGACCCTCTCTAGGCCCCCATCGCCTCCACAAGCCCCCATCATCCCCCTCAGAGAACTCCTTGGCCTCGCAAGAAGAGGTACCCACTGACGACGACATTGTCGTCTCCCCGGAAGATCAAGAAGATCTTACTCTCGCCCACGCCCTCTCTGCCTCGCTGGTACTCCCACGAGTCCCTACACCCCCATCCCCCGAGCCGATCAGAAGATCGAACCCCTTCACCATAACCCCAATGTCCCACACAAACTCCACCCCATCGACGGTGAAACCCACTGAACTTCGCCTCGGAGTCCCAGAAGACTTCGAGGGATCCTACGAGCGTGCCATGCCCTGGTACTACTCAGTCATGGCTTACCTCATCATCAACAACGAGGTTTACAACACTGACGAAAAGAAAGTAGCATATGCCCTCTCTTTTATGAAGAAAAAATCCGCCCTCACTTGGGCCGACACCTACCAATGCAAAGCCATTGACGCCGGTACCTTCGGAACTTTAGAGGAATTCACCAAAGCGTTCGAAACCTCTTTTGAACGACACAACATCACAGACAACGCCATCCACTGGCTATCTACCCACCACTGTACTACCCTGAGAGGACAAGATCTCGCCACCACCCTCAACACCTACATTGCGGACTTCCGCAATCATGTTGCCAACTCTGGCATCACAGATGAGAACGTCCTCATCAACTTCTTCGCCAATGGCATCCCTCCCCCCCTCATGAAACGAATCTTCGCCATGGATACACCCCCCATCACCGTCGAAGCATGGTACGACAAGGCTGTACACTTCCAAACACAATGGGAACGCACTCAGGCCATCTCCGGCAAGAACCCAAAAACCAAGTACCGGTCTTACTCTAACCCCACCCCCCGCCCAAAAGATCCTAACACCATGGACGATGATGCAGTCACCACCCCCTGTCCCCCCAAGCTTACCGAGGAAGAGCGACAATGCTGTTTCAAAGAAGGCCTTTGCCTATGCTGCCGAAGGAAAGGTCACAACTCAAGAAATTGTCCCACCTACTCCTCACCCTCTACCCCTCGTGCCTCCCACGTCGAAGAAATTGAAGAAGACTCGACAGCCAGACTCAATAAAATCTCCATCCCCTCGGGTTTTTAAATGGAGGACCTCGTTCGACGCAAGGTTCCTCCTCCTCTCCTAAACGTACACATGTAAAAGTATCTACCGAACCCGGAACAATGAAACTCCCCATTCAAATCATCATTCCCTCGCATACACTTAAAGTTGTCGACACCACCGCCCTGATTGACTCCGGAGCCGACATCTCCTGTATCGATTGGAACTTCGTGTGAAAGCACAAACTCCCCACCACCCGCCTCCCTTGCCCCCTCAACGTCCGAAGCATCACGCAGGATCCCACTGCCCAAGGAGGAGTTAAATTCTCTGCCGAACTCTTCGTTCATATCAAAGGACTCGCCCACAAGGTGATCTTCTACGTCATGAACTGTGGGACCTCTAATATTATCCTCGGACTCCCTTGGCTCAAAACCACCAACCCCTCCATCGATTGGTCAAACCAAACCATCTCCATCACCGAATCCACTGACCAATCGAAACTCCTTCACTCCCTCCACTCCGCCGACTCCAGGAGACATGACTCCTACTTCCACTCCTTACTCCCCAACAACTCACCTGAAATCCGACACATCCATGTTCTCCCAGATCACCGCCATCTTCCCAGCTTCCTCAAAGATGAAACAAAGGAAGAATTCGACAGCAATCCGATTCCCTACACCACCGTGAACAGGATCTTTCGCGGCGATTCCCGCTTTGTCATCTCCGGGCCTGTCAACCATATAGGAAAGGTCAACACATCTACTGAACTCGCCGCCAATGCCGAAAAGGCCAAATCAAAGTAGGTCTTACCCCCCGAGTACTCCAACTATGCGGCGGTCTTCTTGAAAGGAGCCACCGAACACATCCCCCCCTCTTGCCCCTACGATCATGAAATCAACCTCGACGACTCCTTTACCCCAAAGATTGGAAAGGTGTACCCCCTCTCCCCCGATGAACGCAAAGCCACAGAAGTGTTCATCAAAGAAAACCTTGTCTCAGGGAAGATCCGTCCCTCTAACTCCCCACAAGCCTCTCCGTTCTTCTTCGTCAAAAAGAAGGATGGCGGCCTTCGTCCCTGCCAGGACTACCGATACCTGAATGAGCACATGGTTCGGGACGCCTACCCCCTTCCCCTCATCTCCGACCTCATTGACAAGCTCAAGGATGCGAAACTATTTACCAAGTTCGACGTCCGCTGGGGCTACAACAACGTCCGTATTAAAGATGGACATCAGTGGAAGGCCGCCTTTGTCACCCACAAAGACCTCTTCAAACCTACTGTCATGTTCTTCAGACTGACTAACTCCCCTGCGACTTTTCAGCGACTCATGAACGACTCTTTCCGAGACATGATCGCTGAAGGATGGCTTGTCGTCTACATGGACGACCTCCTAGTATACTCCCCCACGGAAGAACTCCACGTCGAACGAACCCGACGTGTCCTCCAACGTATGCAGGAACTCGATCTGCACCTTAAACTCGAGAAATGTCGCTTCGGGGTGACAGAAGTTGACTACCTTGGAATGATCGTGAAACCCGGTCAACTCGCCATGGACCCAGTCAAACTCGACGGGATCGCATCCTGGCCCACCCCCGCGAAACTCAAGGACGTCCACTCATTTCTGGGGTTCGCCAACTTCTATCGCCGGTTCA
This sequence comes from Austroboletus eburneus, assembly GCA_038090175.1. Taxonomy (NCBI): domain Eukaryota; kingdom Fungi; phylum Basidiomycota; class Agaricomycetes; order Boletales; family Boletaceae; genus Austroboletus; species Austroboletus eburneus. The sequence goes on along the minus strand of JBBPMF010000136.1, from coordinate 9,341 downwards.
TCCCAGACTACTCCTCCATCGCGTGACCCTTAATCGACCTCACCAAGAAAGATACTCCGTGGGAATGGTCTCCCCTCTGCGCAACAGCCTTTACCCGGCTGAAACATCTTTTTTTGGAGGAACCCGTCCTTCAACTTCCTAACACCTCCGCCCCCTTTGCCATCGCCACCGACGCCTCAAAGCATGCTTCAGGAGGCATCCTTCTCCAAACCGATGTCAACGGCGAATGGCACCCTTGTTCCTACATCTCTCAGTCCTTCTGCCCGGCCGAAAGGAACTACGACATCTACGATCGCGAACTTCTAGCGATCATCCGCGCCCTCCGCTCGTGGAGACAATATCTCCATGGCTCCCCTTTCCCCGTTCAGGTCTTCACCGACCATAAAAACCTCATGTACTTCCACTCTGCCCAAAACCTCAACCGACGGCAAGCCCGTTGGCTCCTTGACCTTGCAGATTACGACCTCAAACTCTCTCACGTCCCCGGCAAATTCCTTGCCGCCCCGGATGCCCTCTCCCGCCGTCCTGACCTCATCTCCGAAAACGACGACAATTCCGGAGTCACCCTCCTTCCCCACTCTCTCTTCATCAACCTAATCGACACCGCCTTCTCCCAACGTATCTCTGACGCTTCCAAACGCAACTCTATCGTCCAGGATTTCCTTCAGTTGATCCCGGACGACTCCGACACCTCCGCCGCCTTCACCCTTCCCCTCCCCTTTCGCAAACGTGTTGCCGATTGGCACTACAACAACGGTGTCCTCACCTTTCAGGGACGCACATACATCCCCGCGGATGACTCCCTCCGCAAAGCCGTATTACACCATTGTCATGACCACGAGACTGTCGGCCACCCCGGCTATCTCAAAACCCGCCAACTCGTCTCCTCCGAGTTCTATTGGTCCGGCCTTGCCCAATACGTCCGTAAATACGTCGAAGGCTGCGCTACTTGCCAGCAAAACAAGGCCAACACCCACCCCACATCTCCCCCCCTTCTCCCCATCAAATCCTCCTGCACCCGCCCTTTCCAGCAGATCTCATGTGACCTCATCACCGACCTTCCTCTCTCCGACGGCTACAATTCTTTACTGGTCATAGTAGACCATGGGCTTACAAAGGGGGTGATTCTCTGCCCCACCAAGAAAACCGTCACCGCGGAAGGAATAGCAAACTTCTTTTTCCTTACGGTGTATAGACGCTTCGGCCTCTACGAGAAAATCATCTCCGATCGCGGCCCCCAATTCGCATCAGCCTTCGCCAAGGAACTCTCCAGACTCCTTGGATACTCCCTTGCCCTTTCCACCGCCTACCACCCTCAGACCGACGGCGAAACCGAACGTGTCAACCAGGAAATTGAAACTTATCTACGCATCTTCTGCGGACATAACCCCTCTTCCTGGTCCGAACTAATTCCCCATGCCGAGTTCGCCCACAATCACCGCCCTCACTCCGTCACCAGACAATCCCCCTTCTACCTCATGATGGGGTACAAACCCCAAGCCCTCCCAGAAATCTTCGCCCAATCGAAGATCCCCGCCCTTGAAGAACGACTTCGTTCCCTCACCGCGGCCCGTAACGAAGCCCTCGCTGCACACGAACTCGCCAGGCAAACCATGGCCACCCGCTTTAAGAAATCCTTCACCCCCTTCGTCAAAGGAGACCAAGTCTGGCTAGAAGCCAGGAACCTCCAATGCCTCGTCACCAACCCCAAATTTGCGCCGAGACGTGAAGGACCCTTTATCATCACGGAGGTCTTCTCCCCCCTGACATACAAACTCCGTCTTCCTTGTACCTGGAAGATACACCCCGTCTTCCACGCTTCCCTCTTATCGCCCTATCGCGAAAACAGCGTACACGGCCCCAACTTTCCCACACCTCCACCTGACCTTATCGATGGCCAAGAAGAGTACGAGATCGAGAAGATCATCAAACACCGTGGGTCCCCGACGGCCCGACAATACCTAATCCGATGGAAAGGATACTCCGCAGAAGAGGACTCCTGGGAACCCGAACGGAACCTACGGAACTCCGCTGATATCCTTAGCGGATATAAACAACGTCACCGACTCACCCTTCCCTCAACCCCCTCTGTCTCCTCTGTCATGGCCATTCCCCTCATCCCCGCTAGCGACGCCTCCTCAGACATCGTCGAAACCAGCTGGACTACCACCGCCAACGGCCAACATCTGTTGGACCCCAACTATGAACCCCCCGTTCCCCCCTCCATCCCTTCCGAAGACATCTGGGCCAGATACACCTGGTCCTCCCCTACCTCCCCCATCCCTCTCATAGATCGAATCTCTGACCGACGGATCCCCGTTAATCACCCCCCGCTGTCTTTCCCCACTCACCCGTTCCCCCTCGACCAAGACTTGGTCGACGCCACCGCATACCAACTACGCCGTCTTCCCCTTTCACGTGCCCTCCTAGACACCATGGAACCCAACTCCACTTTCACGCACCTATACCAATCCTTCCTTACAACATCGCGAATCCTCCTCACCACCTCCGCACCCACCGCCTCCGCTGACACGGCCGCATACCGCTCCCATCTCGGTCGCATCATTCGCACTCTGGAGCGTCACCTCATCCAGACCATGTATCAATGCGATATGCTAGCCTTTGTCGCGGACATGGATTCTCATCTCCGTTACCCCTCGCCGATCACCTTTGTCACCGCGCCAGAAACCCCACCCATCTCTGCATCATCCTCGCCCCTCAATGAGACCGAACTCCTTGTCCTCTCCCGTTTCGATCGCCCGCGAACCCCATCTCCTTCCCCTCATGCCACACTCCAATGCTTCCACTGCCATGTCGTAGGACATATTCGCATCCATTGCCCGCGTTATCAGTGCAACAAATGCCAGGAGTTCGCACCGGGACATACGAGATTCGCATGTCCCTCTTGGCCGAGACGCTCTCCGGTCCTCCCGCCATCCTCATCATCGGGATCTTCTTCCCAGAACTCCTATCATCGGGCCCCGCGCCGACTCCGCTTTCCTCCCGCGCGCCGAAACCCAATCGCCCGACGACCGATGCGCTCTCCTTCCCCGGACATGGACCCCTTCGTCTCCGTTGAAGCGGACTTTAACGACGCCGGCTCCGGCTACGGTGACTTTTAAGTCTTTGTCATGGACTTGACCCTTAACCAGGGGGTAATGTTACGATTTGCGTGTATACCCTGCTTTCTTTTCTTTCTTACCTTGACCCACGCAACAGACAGTGCTCTTGCTGTTCGAGTCCCGCTCGAGCCACTTTATTTCTCTCTTATTTACTTATCTTCGCTTACCTATTTAGCGTGACTCATCCGCAGTATCCGCAGTTGTATTGCCATCACTTATCTCTGACTCGTTCCCCTTCTTCGCGATTCCATCGCCTTCTGTAGTCGAGTCATCCCCTTTAAGCTCCGCTTTATTCTCTCTTGACTCACATATATAAACCCCTCAATACCCTCAATGTATTCCCCAAGTTAGACCTACCCGAATCTACCTTGATCATCGATTCCTCTCGGGTCCCTCAGTCTTCGCCTTACTGCTGAGTAGGCGCTCCCTTCGTATCCTTGTCACCACATTACCCCGTGGTCCCCTCGATCCCTGGGTCGCGACATACGACGACCAGGTCAACAGCTCACGACATACCGTTGAGGCTGAGGATAGAGGATAGCCCTCTGTCAAAACCCTTGCCACGTCAGCTGAATAGCGACGTTAACGCCTTTCATCCCTCGGGTTCACGCCAACGCGTAACACTCCTCATCGCAGCACTGAAGGAAATCCATTTGTGCTCCAAAATGGCACATGGCATTCTCGATTCACTCGAGAGTGGTGACAGGGTCAAGGGCATTGGTAATAATAGGAGCGGGAGTAGTGGGGATAGGTGTCATATCCCAAATTCTCGCTAAGTCCCCTCCGCTCCTCCGTGTGCATTACTTCCGCTATTCCGCTCCTATGTCCTCTGCTACTCTGTGTCCGCTCTACTTCTTGCACTCATGTATGTTATGTTATGTTTCCCTTTGTTCTCTTCGTAGTTAGTCTCCATTCCATCACTGCGGTGCTCAGGGTAAGGCGCACAGCTCTGGCTGTGCAACTGACCGGCACAGCAGCGGTACTCTGTTTCCTCCGTCGCTCTGACCCTGACTTTACTACATTCGGACTTTGACCTCTGTATATAAACCTGCTGTAATATGTCTTAGCCCCTTAGTTCGAATATCAACTTAGTTCCGTCCTCTGCTCTCTCCTCCGTCATTGAGCTCGTCAACGAGTTCTCTCGCTTGAGTCTTGATGACTCTCCTGTTAAGACTGGGTCGGACTTGGCGGACGAACTCCGTAGGAGCTCCGTGAATCTTGATGAAAAGGGGATAGAGTAGGACTTTGGCTTCAGCGACTCGGAGCGGAGCGCTGCACCCTTGTCGGATCATTGGTGGTCCTGGATTTCAGAGGAGCAGGGAAATGACAAGAAGCAAGGGAAGACAGGGGAGTTAGATTTGTCTGGGTTGTCTAAGTCGTCTAGGTTGATAACTAGCTAAAGTACAGGTGACAAGACAGGACTATATATACGGAGGTTGGAGGTGGTGTACAAAGGCAATGACGGGAAACATAAGTAAGTGGAGCTGGGGAAATGGAGACGGAAAGGAAACATAAGCGGAGCTGTGTGAACACAGGATCGGAGAAATCTAAGAGGCGAGACTAGTACATAAGGAGAACAAAGAGTAACATAACTAGAATATACAAGGAGCAGAGAAGCGGAGGAACATAGAAGCGGAGGAGCGGAGGAGTGTAGGAGCGGAGGAGCGGAGGAACAGAGGAGTGGAGGAGGGCTAGGATTAGGGATATGACATCTCCTCTGACCTCTGGTCACTTCGTACCTCCGCTCCGCTCCCCTCGTAAATCAGGGACAATGGAACTGGACAAGGGCACATCACATAAGGTGAAGCCGAAGTCCCTACCCCCTCCGACCAACTCCGGTGCTCCGGAGTTCGCTACCCAGTCCCTGACGGACCCGTACTTAACAATAGGTACTTGTGTCAGGTCTACTGGCATAGATGACATTTACTGAATGTAGCAGGTGGGACAACATAATGTGGTGATGGGGCAGAGGACTTTCTTTCTGTGGTGAAGGTAAAGGAAAGGTGTGCCAGTGAAGTGGTGATAGATGTAGGGTTTCCCCCAGTAATGGTTATAGGGAAGTATGAGAGAAGGAATTGTGAAGGTGGGGAACTCAATGAGTCCTGGAGCTATGCTCAACAAGAAGTGATGAGGGGGATATGGCAAGCAGGCTCACTGGAGCATTTTCCTAATGTCAGGGATCAAACAATTACAAGCACGCTATAAAACCACAAGCATGACTGGAATCAACATATATTAGAGAACATAAAAAATACACAGCAATATAGATACATACCTGGAATCAACAAGGAAAATGCTGAGGTTTCCCATATCAACCCAGGTCTTATATACTAACTACCTCATGTCCATGTTCCAATCTGTAACATGTGTAGAAAGACCAAGAAATTTCTAACACCACCCAGCAGAGCTTGTGGAACTCAGTTGCCTCTTCAGGGTTCCAAAGTTGTTCACATGTGGATTCTGCACTCTCCTCAAAGTCTTGCTGCAAGAAATCAGCAGTGGCCATCATCGACTGATGGGCTACAAATCTTTTGTCACATTGACTATTGTGAAGACAGTGCTTGATGAACACTGTAAAGTCATTGCTACTCAACCACCATCAATCCCTAGCCACACTGCAGATTGCAGAAACCCAGCTGCATGTCAACAAGACTGGTGTACAGCTTGGTGGAATGGTATGGGTTGGTTCTTACTTGATGCTATGAACCCACAACCATTTGATGATGTGGTGAGGTGCTTTCAGGAGACACAATTTGGTCACATGAGTGATGGTTGCCAGAAGCAGATGTTCCGTGTCCTTGAAGGAGGAATTGGGTTTCGACATGCTGAAGAGTATATTACAGATGTCTGTGAGAGACTCATTAGAGATCTAAAGCTCAGTGATGATACCATCGACTCAGATATTAGTTAGTATACTATCATAGGGTTGTATCGTATGCTATCAGATCATTAGAAAACATGTTACAAGCTACTAGGTGCGCTGACATTTAAAAAAAAGTGAGGAGCATTTAAAAAAATTTGATGTGGCCCCGAAAAAACACGGTCATGGCCCATAAAAAAAATTGAGGTGCGACGGCCATAAAAAAAAATGCGGGCAATCTTACATAACGCAATGGGCCCCGAAAACCGCGGTGGATTAAATGTGCAGATATCACGCCATAAAATCCTTCACATTAATTACTGTGCCTGGACATGAGGCCTGACCCTGAGACAAAGTTGTCCAAGCAGATATATGAGGTTCTCGATTCTACCTTCAATTTCGGCTCCCCCTTCGCGTCTACATTTCCCACCACACAGCAACAACGTTTAGACAATGTGGTAATGCTAGCGCAATGGGCAATAAAGGTACGGTATCTCCAGACATCCATCTTCTCATTCTCGATCACAATGGGTTGTATTTCCAGCAAACTCTTTGACACTGGCCTTACTTGTCAAAAAAAGGTACAGGAAAAAGAGAAACCGCCCGAGAGTAAAGACCAGCCGCAAGATGCATCCCCTTCCTCTGCGCCTCTGCAGATGGTCGAGTGGAAAAAAACAAGTGCGGATTTCATTTGTCTACACATGTCAAGCTTTCTTACGTTAAACAAGAAAACAAAGAGTCACCCGGAAATAACAATAACGACCAGCTGCAGGATGCATCACCTTCCTCAGCGTCTCCTGGCATACAAACGGGTGGGTGTGAAGAGACGGTTACCACGAGTGCGGATTTCATTTGTCTACACATTTTGAGCCTTCTTACGTTGAACAAGAAAACAAAGAATCACCCGGAAACGAAGACGAGCTGCAGGACGTATCCCCTTCCTCAGCGTCTCCTGGTGTACAAATAGACGAGTGTGAAGAGACAGTTACCACGAGTGCGAATCTTATTTCTCTACACATTTCAAGCTTTCTCACGTTGGACAAGAAAACAAAGAATTGCCTGGAAATAACGATAAAGACCAGCCGCAGGACACATCGCCTTCCTCAGCGTCTCCTGGTGTGCAAACAGACAAGTGTGAAGAGATGGTTACTATGAGTGCGAATTCCATTTCTCTACATATTTCAAGCTTTCTTATGTTGAACAAGAAAACAAAGAATCACCCGGAAATGAAGACGAGTCGCAGGACGTATCCCTTTCCTTAGCATATCCTGCTGTACAAACAGACGAGTTTGAAGAGATGGTTACCACGAGTGCGAATTTCATTTTTCTACACACAATTCAAGCTTTCTTACGTTGAAGAAGAAAACAAAGAATTACCTGGAAATAAAGGCCAGCCGCAGGATGCTTCTTCTTCTTTAACGTCTCCTGGTGTGCAGACGGATGAGTGTGAAGAAACAGAAACGGTTACCACAAGTGCGAATTTCATTTCTCTACACAAGATCGCAAGCTTACTAGTGCTGAACAAGAAAATGAAGAACCACCTGGAAATGGAGGTTTGCCGCAAAACGCATCTCATTCTTTGGCCCCTTCTGGAGTACAGATAGACGAGTGTGTTGAAACCGTTATCACAAGTGCGAAGTTCATTTATCTACGTTTTCCTAAGTTCGCTAACATCGACGTAGATATTAGGATCACAGACGCTGTTCTGGGTCTCAGACGAATCCCTGCTGGATTCTTTGTTGTTGTGGATCACAATGGTCTTGAATGGACAACGGAGAACAAACGTGTCTTAGTGGACAACGACGACGTCGAGTGGGATGAGCAAATCCCAATGTAAGGCGCCATTTGCCGTACTCGTGACGACTTCGTTCTAATAGAGACTGTAGGTCATCCGAACCGGCTGCGACGGTTGGCTTCAGGATATACGCATCCTTCGAATTACAGCCAATGCTCGGGTGTGGAGAGGAGCTCCGAAAGTTGACGATCACTGTGAGACAACTTCTGGAATACAATGAAAAAGCCCTTGGCGAGTAGATCGTTTCCATGATGATTCAAGGCTAATACTGTCACAGCGTTCACTTTGTTTCCAAAGGATGGGGATGTCATATCCCCCTGTTCATCCCTCTTAGTTTCAATCAATAGGGGGACGCACACATATCATGACACGTTGGCCTCAAGAGTCGTCGACCGTCATCCTGATTCTGTAAGTACGCGATAAGTTAGATTGCTATTGTAAATTAATGTGTACCCAGTCGACAACCGAATCACCAGACGAACTAATAAAGGCTACAAACAACGGCCATGCCGCTCTGTCACGTTATCGAAGACACGGAGAACAGCGAGACATTGAACGTTCTATTGAACAGTTTGAACATGCTCTGCGTCTTTGTCCGCGGGACCATCTTTGTCATGCGGCTGCACAGTCAAACCTCGCCACATCGAAACTCGTCTACTGTCAGGTTCACGGTGCTGGATTCTCCTTTGATGCTCCAATGACCTTATATCGCGATGCTCTCGATGCACGTCCTGCCGGACACCTTGACCGACCTTGGACGTTGATCCAATTGGCTACAGTGCACTTCGCACGGTTCAAAAAGGAAAGACAGGAATTCGACGCAGCCCAGGCGGGGGCATTATTGCACGAAGCAATAGACCTCTCCCCTTCAGAGAGCCATGAGAAGCGAGCGGCTGTGTTTATGCTCCGATGGATTTCAGAACATAGAACGGATGATAGCTTACCACCTCAATACGATGCTGGACCAGGTGTTACAGACATGGATCCTTTCGAACTGGGTGTCCAACTGTTGGGCCGGTTCGAACGGTTTGGTGACATCGAGGACGTTCAACAGGCAATTTTCTTTCTGGAACGTTCGGTCCAGTCCAGTCCACGTTGGGAAGAGCGATATCATGCAAGCTTGGCAAATCTTGGTATTGCGTTCATCAATCGGTACAACCATCTCGGGGTACTGAGCGATCTCGAGAATGCGATCGCGAAATTCAGGAATGCTACAGAGCTTAGTCCAGATTATCACGCTCACAAACTTGTTTGTCTCAACAACCTTGGAAATGCCCTACAGACTCGTTTCGATCGCCTGGGGGAAGTCAATGACCTCCAGGATGCTATTTCGAGCCTCACGGATGCCGTCGAGCTTACTCCCAACCAACACCCTCACAAACCTGCGTGTCTCAGCAATCTGGGAAATGCCCTACGGAGTCGTTTCAATTGCCTGGGAGACGTCAGTGACCTTCAGGATGCTATTTCGAGGCACAGGGACGCTGTCGAGCTGACGCCCAGTCAGCACCCTCAAAAACCTGGTCGTCTCTCCAATCTCGGTACTTCCCTACAGACTCGTTTCGAT
>JBBPMF010000135.1:0-53145 GCA_038090175.1 Austroboletus eburneus | reverse complement strand
ACAAACAATGCAGACCAATCCTAACAACAGACCTACTATATTAAACAAAATATAAAACAAACAAATAATAACAAAGACCTGCTGATCACAAAAATGCAGACCAAATACTCGCTTCGCTCGCCTCCTACCCCCCCACCCCAGGGATCAGTAAGGATACACTCTTAAATGGAAGACCCCGCGGACACGACGGGTGGTGACGAGCACCATCCAGACGCACCCACAGAACCTCCCGCCGCAGATGAGCGTGCGAGGGTAGGTGGTGGCGAAGTCCGGTTCGAGACGGTTAGGGTCAAGGTAGGGATATGAGTCAGCGGTGATGAAGACCAACCGGTGACACTGATGGAATCTCCAGACTGCGTGGAGGGTGCGCTACCGGGTCTATGTGATGAATCCAGGGACCGTGCTGAGATTCCGAAGGTCAAACTGGGCGGTGGAACCATGGTCGAATCGGACTTATTGAAGAGGTCGGAAGAGGTTGTTGGAGGGTGCTGGGACATGTCGATTGAGGGGGGACTTTGGAGCGTAGCAGTTGAACGGAATGGTCAGCGCACACCACAGGTCAACATCAATGAACCTGGAGTTTCCCCAGTCCTATCCCCACCAGCTGAACCACCCGACCACACCGCAGACAGATCCAACGGACCCACGAGCGTCGAGCTCGAGGGGGAGAGTGAGCGGCAGCTGAGTTGCGAGCTGCGACGCCCGAGCTGCAACGCAGATGCGTCAAGAACGTTAAGACGTGCTGAGGGCGTTGAGAACGAGCTGAAGACACTGCAGAACATGTTAGAATGAGCACGCATACGGTCAGACCAGCAGGGAGCAAGCCACTTACCTGAAGAGGTTCAAAGCAAGCCAGGGGAGTCGGCAGGCGACGCCAACACTCCAGACCGTGTATACAGGCCACAGGGACGTTCCAGAGGCGTCGGAAAGCGGCACGAAGACGAGACGGATGCATCGAGTCGAGCTGGAGGTCCAGGAGGCAAGGATGAGGTTCAAGAGGCGTTGAAAGACGTTGAGGACGACTTGAGCGCGAGATCGACGGCGAATGCATCGGCGTCGACGAGAATGTGTGCCGGATGGTTTATAAAGTGAACGGCGACCGCGACGAGTCGAAACGACTCGATCTGGAGGTGTTAGCCGGAAAGCAGTCAAGTCAGCGCTGGCGGTGCAAAACGAAGTCAGAATACGCACCTGGACCATCCATACCACCCAACCATCAACCCAGGCGTCCTATCGTGCCACTGAAGCCACCGAACCGTCGAGGAAAGCTCAAGCCGAAGCCTAGAAATGTTAGGCGGACCAGAAATGCAGCACTTACCAGATCGGACGATCGTATTCAGGCCGAATCAGGCGAATCGGAGCGACCGGATATGTCGCATATGGTAGAGGTGATGTCTTGACAGTCCCGAGCCACGCTATGGGAGAACGACGCGTTGGAGTCGATCACCGGTGATCGCGCGCAGAGGCAAGGTGTAGCCGAGCAGCGACTTTCCTTATTTGGACACCGCTCGAGCGCACTGGGACTTTCGGGACACAACGGACATCGATTCTCATTCGTGTTTCGTTTGAAACCTTTTTTGCATTCGTTGCAGGGTAAAGGTTTTCATTCATTTGGTTTTTAATCTTTTCCTAGAGTAAACCACTTTCGTTTGAGGGAGTGTTGTTGCATATTTGGATAGCACTACATAGCAAACGAAGTGCGGTCGTACAGCCTCCGGATTACTTAATCACTGTTTACTTACAGTTCCAATACGGTAGCTTTACCATAGTGTTTCTACGAAGTGAGCTACTGCGTAGTCTTCAAGACTACTCTCTATTTCGTATATCATGCCTGTGACTTGTCTCATGTTTCCCTTTTTTTCCTCAGCGTCATTCTCATCTTCTCTAGGTAACGTCTCTGTATCTCGTTTCATCGTTCTACTTAGTCTTGTCTTGTCTAGCCTCCATACACGCAGGCATCTGTTTGTTTAATCGCGCGTCACGGGTTCTAGCGATCCTGACGAGGCATAGCACTGGTTCCAGTGATGCTATATTCCTGATGGGAGTGGGCATCTCGGTCACATCAGAGACACCCAAGGTTGAAGAGACCAGTATTATAAATGAGCCGTGAGGGCGTGAGCTCAGCCAGAGGCAAGCGACGAAACGTAACTGTGTACATAGTTTTCAAACAGAACCGATGAAGCGCGAAGCTCAACGACAGTCTACGGATGCGAATAGAATCTAGTAAACACATCTAGTAGGCAAATATCCGCTGGTATAACTACTACTTTTTTCAGTCTAATATACCTACGACCTTGAATTTTAACCGTATCGTCCACGGCATCAACACCATCAACGTACACGTCCTCGATCTAATCTAAAGCCGCGGGTTAAAGCGCAACAAAGTCGGCGTTTGGGAAGACGTACCTCGCAATGAAATGGGCATATCAACACAACCCAGGAAAGAACCAAAACTTGGTGGACGTCGCATAATTATCCCACTCTGAACCAAACAATTTCTGAAGTTCCTTGTCCTCGGCGATCGCACGGCTAACGCCCACCGAAAGCGTCCACGTCCACCACACAGTCCAGAGGATCCTAGATCCGACAGGTCCAAGAATACTGCATTCCACGGCCAGGCTCCCCGCAGTCAAATGTGAGAACGCAATCCCCATCACGATGAGGATAGAACCGCTGTAGGACGGGTGGCGAACATAGCTATACGACCCCGAGGTCACTAACCTGTGATCGGGGAGGATACTGAGATCGAAGGTGAAGAACTGGCCAAGTTCTCGGAAACATCGAATTCGAATGAGTGCCCCAATGACGGTCAAAAGTACGCCTGTCAGAAACAAGAACGACAGCTCGTGTGACCGGGTGGATGGACATATGGCTGCGTCCACGCGGTTGGACAGCGAAGGGAGAAAATTGGCACCAAAGTGATGGTTTAGTGCATAAATAACTTCACATGCAGCGATACACCACAAAAGCACGTTGTGGAGCTGTATGATTTTGAGATTTGGCATATTGAACGGATAAAAGGCAAAATCACCTTGAATATAGAGGGCGCTATTTGCAGGACATATGCCTCTTCAGTGTGATAGCGCCCTTTTTCAGGTGTCTTGTTAGGAGGTAAAAACGCCCGAGTATTGCACAATGCTTGAACGAAGACGAGCGCAGCGCGAATCAAGAGAAACATCGAGAAGAGACAAATATGTGACTGAGGGTGTCTGTACTGCATTTTGTGGGGAGAGAGGCGGTCCTTTTATGAGAGCCCGGGAAGAACAGGACGATATGACGTTTTTGGCGACAGACGACAGATTCGGGGCATGATAAGCAGATGCGGAATATCATAAATGAACTCCCGCAAACGTCCTCCCAGGTTAACCCTTCGTCCCTTAACGCCCGTACCTACCCGTCCACAGATCCGTCGGGACCCGACCGCCCTCGACCCGCAGATGACCATGAAAGGCTACCCAGAGGGCCCCTTCACCCATCACGAACCGTAAGAATGCGCAGAGGAAAAAGGAGACCCGAAATAGCCGATGGAGCCATGAGCCTGGAAAAATAGATGAGTGCCAAGTTCGAACCTGTCATTCCCAGACACTCTTCGGGTGCATCCACGAGGCCTTCTTGATTAATAATTCCCCGCGGCAGTCTCTAGAGCATGTTGTCGTGTTCACGACGAGGCAGATGTGCTCCTCGAGAAGACAGGGGATTTGCAATACAGACTGCGAAGATGTCTTGTTCGTCCGCGGACAAAGTGGCGTCAAGAAGCGTCAAGAATTGAAGTCAGTCGTCTCGTTGCGGGTCCAGGGGGAGAGGGTGTTCTTAGAGCGTGTGCATGACTGAAAAAGCAGCGGGGTGAGAGTATAGTGTTGCAGCACCTCCAAAAATGGGTGCGAACGTCTAACTTTCGCATGTCATCGCCAACATGAGTCGGGCACGACAGAAACGCTCATCGCATGTTGCTGTGAAACCAGGCCAGGAAGCAATAAAGATCACTGGATCTACAGAGTCTGATTGGCGGGAACTGACAGACATCCGCGTTTGATCGCTTGGCTGGAGAATCATTAACCCACAGCGACTAGAGCGGTGTGGTGGGAACAGACAACGCCAAGGTTTCGAACGTTGACCAATTATGATGGATGATTGTCTGGTTGATGAGTGTATCAGTACGCAGTGCGCACGGCGGGTCTCAGAGATGAAATACAAGCCGTAGTATAAATGGCACTCGGCGTAATAAACACCGGGCTTTGTCCGCTTCCACCATCAACAATGGCGTCAAAAGTCGTAGAGGATGGCTGGACTCCGTCATCGTGGAGGACGAAGAATGTAGCGCAGGTGGGAAAACTCACATCAACCGATTCACGTCACTGTTTGTTGACTGCCGACTCAACTCGCGTCTTCTCTTCACAGCCGGTAGACTACTCGAACAAGGAGCAACTATTCAGGTTTGCTTCATATTTTACAGTACCAAGTTGTAGCTTCTCAATGACCACAGCGTGCTGGCGAAGATCGGTTCCTTACCTCCTCTCGTAACACCACCTGAGGTTGCCTTCAATATTTCAGCCAAGTCTTCGTACACTGATGACATTCAAATGTTAGATTGAGCGCTTGCGTTTTCAGCTAGCAGCAGTTCAACGAAATGAGGCTTTCCTTCTCCATGCAGGAGACTGCGCAGAGAGCTTCGACGCGTGCACTCAGGTGCGTATCACCGTGTTAATTCGTTGAAAATAAAGTTCCTGACTTCCATGTGACAGGAAAACATATCCGCAAAAATTGGACTCATTCTCTCATTCTCTCTCATCCTTATTTGGGGTGGCCGTCTCCCCGTGGTATGCCCCAAATCCACTCTCAGGATACTCGCGCCCATTCTCACGACATGTTCAGATACGCGTCGGCCGTATTGCGGGACAATACGCCAAGCCGAGGAGTAGCGCCACCGAACGGATTGGGGACAGAGAGGTTTTGAGTTTTCGGTGCGTTCAGCTGCTAAGCATACAGACCATGAACGCTAACGTTTACTCAGTGGCGACAACGTCAACGGGTGAGTCCTTGCTCCTATAATAACTTGCTCTAGTTCTTCCTCAACTTACCCCTTCGTCAGGTTAGACCCCAATGACAGGACTCCAGATCCGCGGCGACTACTTAAGTAAGATTTGATGCAAGCATGTCGCACTCCTGTCTCACGTGGAATTTAGTGCCTATTTTCACTCTACGGCAACGTTGAACTATGTTCGCGGGCTGCTTACTTCCGGATTTGCCTCTCTTCACCATCCGCGGGATTGGTCTCTTTCACACGTCCGGTCACCGTCTCTTCGGTTGGTGCCACAGGTTATTTTAACTTGTTGCACCGCTGATCGACAATTGAATCGTTCCCCTGGAAATATATAGAAATGAGTTCGAGAAAATTACACAAGGTCTTTCTGATGCATTAGACTTTTGCAACACAGTTGGCGTCGACTCAGGTAGGGAGAGCGTATCGTTCGAACACGGCGGCGGCCGAGGTGTCTTAGGCGAAGTGGATTTCTACACCAGGTTCGTGGAACGACATTACGTCGTCATCATGATAATAAAACCTTTTTTGGTACAGCCACGAGGGCCTCATGTTAGCCTATGAGGAAGCGCTTACTCGCGAATTTTCCCTCAGAACGCCGCCATCTGGAACAGGAACACCACATAAAAAAGGCTATTATAATACATCTGCACACTTCTTGTGGATCGGCGATCGGACCCGACAGGTAGATGGTGCCCATGTCGAGTACTTCCGCGGTATCCGTAACCCCATCGGAATTAAGGTTGGCCCGACATTAGGTAACGAAGAGCTGACGCACCTGCTCGAAGGTGAGGGATCCACATGAACTTTTGCGTAGTTCTCGGTTATATGTTTATCCTCGTCTTTCTGCCACTTAAGTTGTCAACCCGGACAAGGAACCTGGTCGCATTGCACTGATCACGCGTTACGGTGCCAGCAAGGCAAGTTGCTGGTTTTCTTGACTCTTCACGAAATCCGCGTGTAGACGGTTTCCCCTGTCTGTTAGATTGAGGACCATCTTCCCGGCCATATCCGGGCCGTACAGGCGTCCGGGCATCCGGTCGCATGGGTGTGTGACCCCATGCACGGCAAGTACGTTATTCTTAGCCCCTTTCCCTCCCTTTCCTCTCCTTTCACGGGAGCTGACCAGAGGACTGGCACGAACCCACAGCACACTCACAGCCGGAACCGGTCTCAAGACCCGCCATTTCGGCACGATCATCAGCGAGCTGACCTCTTGCATCGAAATCCACACCGCCTGCGGTTCTCGCCTGGGCGGCGTCAGTCTGGAATTTACGGGTGAACTCACCGACGAGGGATTCAGCGTCACCGAATGTCTTGGCGGAAGCATGGAACTCACCGAGGAGGAACTCGAGCTGAGATATCAGGTGCGTGTGTCGCTTGTTTTTCCCTTGCTCCTTTTTCGTAACGAACTTTCGACAAGTCGTTTTGCGATCCCAGACTTAATTTCGAGCAGTCATTGGGTGAGTCGCAGAAGCGAATTTATCTCATTCAGTTCTCACACACGGTTTCTTTCTTTTTTTGACTCGTGCAGACGTTGCTTTTCTAATCTCCAATTACTTCAAGGAGGCACGCCGCGGAACGACAGGGAAAAACGATATATATACCGCCCTCGGAGGGAAGAAATAGTATTGACCCGAACAGTAACGGTGGAATTGTACGATATGCAAAACGGGGAGTAGTTTCCTTCTTTTCTTGAAATAAAACGTACATGTGTCATGTCCTGTATTTATTGCGCCTGCCATACTTAAGGAATGAATCATTCCAACAAAATACAAGAGATAAAACAAATCAATCCATTCCCAAAAGCCTCGGATATGCAAAGTGCGCATTACGAAAGATCAAAACCTGCACCCGACGAAATCGCCTGCAGCAATTTTTCCCGCAATATCTTATCACTCTTGTACATCGGGAGCTGATAAAGGAAAAGAGTATAAGAAACGCCGGAAGCAAAAAGACAAAATGAAATCTACCTTGAGTAGATTGACGCATGTGCTCGATGTAGGCAGGCGATGTTCATCGCTCCCAGCGTCTCGAATCGCAAAGAGTGGATTCAGTTGCTTGAATCCCCTACGTACATTTCCGTGGTCAAAGGCCCATCGCTTTGGCGCACGACCACAACCAAAAACGATCACTTACAGTAACGGTGGTCGACTGCAGCTGGTAACAAACCGCAAAAAGGTACGCCTCTGCTCCTGGTCGAAACACTCCAAAACCTATGAGAGTGAGTGACAGATTTTTTTATGCACGGCCGAAGACAAGAAAAAAAAAGGTTTTTGCTGTGACGTACCCTCCAGAAAGCTTCGATGGTGGGTTCCTTGTCGTCATAAAGCCCACCATAATTTGTGTGTCTTCTCAAATCGTCTAAATCTACAGGAGCATTGACGCCGCCCAGTAAAATCTGCAGCTCTTGTTGGTTGAACATGCTAAAGTGTAGAACTATAAGCTCCTCCACGTTCACTTCGTTTTTCCCCTTCTCACGAAGACGCACCGGAGCCATTTAGGATCAATAATTTCCGAAAGACCCTCGAAGAAAACATCGCTCTGTAGCTTTATCTGCTTGCTCAACCTGTAATGGGAAATGAGATATATATATTGCAACCTATTTTCCCGCGTCACGGGGACATTGCTTCCGTTGGGAATTAAGTCAACTGCCTTCGCGATACCGAATTCTATTATCCAAATGGCACGTAAAGACACCCGTATGATGAATAAAACTAAAAATCCTACCTTCAGTAGCAACAGTGAAATTGAGCGACAAGTCCTCCATGTTACCTGTATAATTCTTGAGGAAGACGAGCCCTTGATAAAGATCAGGGTCTAGGGAGGCGAGATCGTCCAGGAAACTCTGCTTTCCAAGCCACTGGCGCTGTCTGTCAGCCTGTCTGCTCGCAGAGAAACAAGACATAAACATCTCACCTTGGCAAGGAAAAAACCAGCAAAGGCTACGTCAATTAATATACCCTCGTAAAGTGCCTTCCCCAAAATGCGACCTATGAACCGATACCAATTGAGGTTATGCGCTGGACGCCGTCGCAAGGTGCAAAAAACGTGAACATTTCTAAGATAAACGTGGAAACATCCGAGGACTTACTTTCCGTCGCATACGAATGAGGATTAGGATAAATCTCATTCTTCTTGTTCTCAAGCCACAGTCCGCGGTCCGTATCGAAGACTTCTTTGCACAGGGAGGTAAAGAACTCTTTGAAAACACCTCCACCGTCGATTCCCGCCCTTATTCAAAGTGTGGTCAGGATATCTTGCTCTCTCAGGAAGTATGACTCACTCTGGCTCTCCAAACTGATCGATAAAGGTGATACTAATGGGGCCTCGAAGATCAACGTCTGAGAGTCGATCATACCCATCCTGAGCAATGTTCGTTCGCCTTATAGATACTTCCATCCTGCCTCTACGAGGATGTTGATCCAAACCTCTATCGCTCTGAACAAATCGGCGGAAGATGAGCACCCGAGACTCAAATGGTATAGCAAAGGGGATGTTGTTTAAGATTCCCAACCGAGGAGACAATCGAGTCAAATAAGCCAACTGGCGACGAAAATTGGAGCGCGGAACCGCGAATTCGTCAACCTGTTGCTCCTCGTACCTGGGATCCAAACGCAATTAGACGTATTGAAACACATCAGAAAGTCCCACATACACAGCTGCTTCTATAAATGAGCTCATGTCAATGTGAGAGCTCACATGCCAATGGTCTTCGGGCATAAATGGCCTCCGAGAGCTATGCAAGATCGATCAGCTGAATTTGAGTGTAAAAACAAAGACGGTGATGTACTCTCGTGCATGGATAGCTTGCAAACATTTAGTTATCTTGTCACGAATACTTTCCCAAGGCAGCTGAAGTTCAGGGACCGTCGCCTCGTGGATTTTTGTTTGGTCCTCTCTCCAATACAACGTAAAGGCTATGTTAAAGAGAGTGCGGGAAAATGGGATGAGCTCGTTGAGGGTGAGTGTAGTTCGAGAACCAGAGAAGAATTCGTCATCCCCCATGGTTAAGAGCGACTGCGTGTATAAGTCGGTAAGAAGAAGTAATGGTGGCCAGTATGGTCCAAGGGAAGGATCTAAATTAGATTAATGTGGTGTGGTCGGAAGACACAGTAGAAAAACATACCCATGAGCGAGGAAATATTCTCGTCATGGCCAAGAGGTGTGGTCCGGACATAATCGCGATATATTTCGCGCACGAGGCCGCCACCGCCATACAAGAGTAGAGTTGTAAGTACTTTGTCCTTCTTTGAAGGCCATACGTGATTGAGATTCAGCAACATCAGAACCAAGTCTGATAATAATTCGGGATGCTGCTGGGCAATCTTTAGCAGAGAGTTCAGATGATTTGGAGATTGCAAAAGCTGCAGACGCTTCCGGATCCGCGAATCGAGAGAAGGAAGAGCGAATGACGATGGCAAGGCATTAGCAGGTCGTTCGGAGTCTGAGTCACTTTCATCTGCCCATGATGATGAATTCTGCGCGTCCTGGGTTTGGGGGGGTTCTAAAGCATGGGTTGGTAAGACAGCCAACAGAGCAGAAAGGAGCTGTAGATAAGCCTTCAACGATGCTACAGGGAGAGTGGTATAACGTGGGGGGGTAAACGCCAGGAGGTTCGCAATAATGTTGATTTGTGACGATATGGAGGTCGCGGAAATAATGTCGGGAAAACATGATGTGATAACATGCAGATGCGTAAGAGGGAGCTGTCTAGATAGCTCTGAAAGTGATGTGAGAGGAACACGATACGGGAGAAGCGGAATAGCAAAGATGTGGGAGACGAAAGCACAGAAGCATCGATCAAACAATTCCGACGATTGCGGAAGGTTGATGAGGGGGAAATACAGTAGCTTCACAAGAAAAGGAAGCGATGGGTTGTCCTTCGATTCTGAGCCCTGTGAAGAGGTGAATTATCAGACTTTGAGGGGATAAATGCACAAACAATCGTCATCATAGCTCGCCCAAGGTGTTCATAAACGTCGTTCTTCACGAGACATTGTGATATGAGCAGCGGTAAGATCTTCCTTGACGGATCGAAGGGCGTCGCAGCTAATGATGGATCTAAAAGTTTACCCAAAACCTGCAGGTGCGGTACAGCGGAGGGAATACTAAAAAAACAATCAAATTATACAATATCTTATACCTTGAAACACTTACCCGGCTCTATTGGATACAGAGTGGAGTAAAAAAACAGAGACGCGACGCAGAAGAATTATCCAGTGATCCCGATCAGGACCGTGCACAGGTCCGAACAACAGCGCTACAGTACGTGAACATGGGGTATGTCCACGTATACGAAACTAAACATACCATCGTTCTGAGACATTCTCTCAGACCACAAACTCAAAAGCTCCTCGTCCTGCCCAATGAGAACGAGACATCGCAGAGCAGTAACGCCGGTGACTTGCTCCAAGAACAAACGACGCAATTGTTGTTGGACGCGACGAACTTCGCGAGCGCCGCGCCACCACGCCTGTATGCGAATCGCGCACACTTCTCGCTTGCGTTGTGCTTCCCGCTCGATTCTTCGAGTTCGTGCTTGGTCTAAGATTGCCGCTTGAGATGACGCAGACGTTGATCCCCCTAAGTTGATCTCGCGTCGCCTCCGCTCATCCCCAAATAACGGCAACATTTTGAGAGCCCTCTTCGTCAATGAGCGTCTGGAGTGATCCCGAAAGTGCGGTAGTGGTAGAAAGGAGACAGAGTGGAACTTATCGGATGTCGCTGACAGTCATATTATAAACCCTAACCCTACCGCCACACAAATTACTAATGTTCATACGCCTTTTCCTTTCCCGATTGATGCATCACATGCCGTGCCCGTTGACGACCCCACGTCACAATGATTGCCTACATGTACTCCGTACATAATTCCTGACCGCGATTAATTTTTGCATCTTGATATCTTGTTACAAGTCAATGCGCCTGTACTTACACACGTCGCCCTTCGGGTGGCAAACCTGGACCCCCGGTCACCCATGGTTGCTGGTAACCTGGTCATAACTGTTATGCAACCGCTGATCACGATATATGTGCATAATTCTTTGAAAACCGTTTCCCATGCAGGCGACCTCCCTCGTCATTTCATCATGGTCGTCGCTCAGCGGGTCTGGGAGAGGTGAACAGTACGAGTGGGGAACTTATCTACAGACACCGTTGGACAATTCAACTTGTTGGCCACGTTGGTATTTTTTATAACTATTGTCCAGCGGGGTCAGCCTTATATGATCTGGAAATATATGTAAGTCCGAAACTCGATAGCAAGTAGCTACATACTACCCAGTGTAAACTAGTACCATCTAATTTCACAACAATATACAGTAATCTAGGGCCTTGCGCCATCACATTTTCCGCGCTCCCGCCACAAGTTGCAGTGCAGGGCTGACCGATGCTTACCTGAACCCTTTTCATCGTCGTCAGCCTGAGGTGGTACACTGAGGTGAAGCGGGACAGCACACCTGCACTGGCAATACTGCCATTAGCCTATGTCACCCATGTTGTAGTCATTGTGGGTAAACCGTAGCAGATGGCCGGTAGGAGGAACCTGTTGAGGCACGGTGACTCTGGAATGAGTGAGACTCTGAGAACAAAGTCGGGGGGATATATTGGCGTCACCCGGGACCTGCGCAAGTTGTCGTCGGCATTGGGGGGTAGTGAAGTAAGCAATGCACCCTGAGGGTAACGACAGATGACCTGGACATACCAGCGCTGTTGTTTACCTTATCATTGATGCAGCACGGTTTAGCATGTGCTGCATAGGTTGTGCGAAGTGGGGATGTGGACACTGCGAGACGATGATCAAGTCATAGACTCATAATCACTGGTACGACATCGTATATATACGATTCTAACTTACTTTCACTCAACCGAAGCAAGAAACGAAGCTTGAACGTTGAATGCTTGTCTCGGCATTTGATAACTAGAGGCATACAAAGTCACACTCTGGCTTAACATGAACATTGGCAATGACGCAATGTTTACATAATGAGTCGTCTTTCTTTCAGCCGTCGACACCGTAACAATGAATTAGTCATTAGGACTCCTCACCACAAATATTATCGCGGAGCTTGGCCGATTAAGCTCTTTCCATAGTCACTGTTCAACTCCCGGAATTCCTCCTTAAAACATAATCCTCGCCTGTGTGGCCATTGGGGCTCTCTCGGTATTTGCCTTTGCCCTTGAGCACGCTTCTTTCCTTCATCTCCCTTCCTACACCCGTCCCGATCGCCCTCGCCCTATCCCCACCACTTTCAAGTAAGCCTACCATGCGCTGTATCATATCCCCCTGAACCTCCACCGCGTTACGCAACTCGGATATTTGGCGGCTGAGTTCCGTCTGGTTCTGGGCCAGTTTTCGATTGGAAAGGTCACGCTCGCCGCGGATGCCCAGCGAAGCATCCGATTCGAGATCTAAATCTGAATTCGGGTCCCGATCGACGTCGGCCTAGCCATCATAGTTTAAGTTACAGTGTCATGAATGACGAGACATAATCTGAGCGTCAGTATGTGCGAAGACAGCTGGTTGACATGGTGCTCACGTCGTGCTTCGTCATTTGCTTCCACACAATACTGAACTCTCGCCCAAGCACGAAACTGGGGAGCGCAATCAGGAGCAAACCAAAGATGAGGAGGGGGACTGTGACCAAGCGGCCAAGTATAGATCGTGGTGTTATTTCACCATACCCTACTGTTGTAATTGCTTTTTTTTTAAAATATAAAAATGGAGGTAAGGAAGGAAAATCAGGGAAAGGGTTAAATAATAGCGAGGAATTGAGCGATCTGAGACTCACTGACGAGAACGAACCTGTCGATAGGTTTAAGTGGGAGACATGTTATGAATCAGAAAGACATACCACGCAGCTGCTGGTATGGACTGTTTGGTATTCGAGAGTCAACGGAGGCACACAAGATCCCAATTACGACAACCTACGGCGAACTGAGATGGATCTCCATCAGAATTTATGAATGTATCTAGTGTGTCGTCCCATGTCCCGCGCTCGACGAAGTATCTGCATAAATGAATTCAGCTTTGCGAATATGAGTAACAGTCAACATGACGCACAAGAGGGTGCTGAATACGGTAAGCAACATTGCAATGAAGAAGCTCAACGCTAGGAGTGCATGGTGTGACCGCCGGATAGATAGATACATTACTTCAATTGTTCTTTCGTGATGCGTGGCGGGTCAGACTGTCAGTCGACAAAGAAAAATCTACCCAAGATACTCACAAGAGAATAGTACTGTTGTATTTAAAGGGTCGGAACACTCGCAGGAGGCGAAACATCCGAAGGATGGAAAATCGAAACAGGACAGACTAAATGACTCGCAGATTATGAGACGTCCGCGCAACAAGATTATAAAACATACTGTGTCTTTTTGTAACATTACTTCGATGTAGTAAGGTAGAATCGCCAATGCGTCTATTACGCCATAGAATGCTGTTTATCATCCTTCGTGAATAAGAAACGGACAATTGAGCTCAAATAATAAGGCAACGTACAAAATATCCATTTAACTAGCGTTATCCAGGAGGAACTCCACGCAAAAAGTCGGGCACAGTATTCCACGGTGAATAACAACACCAGACTGGTTTCTACTCCAAACCAAACACGAGGAGATATTGAATGGAAGCTTGGCACCGTCTCGAGGATCGTCACGAGCGCGGAGAAGATGATAAGTGATGTCGAAGTAAGGTGTACCAGGAAAGCGGAGGACGAAGAGGTGGGTCGCTCGAGGAGTTGAAAGGCTGCATGTTTCCAAGGGGACTTGATAGGGTCCGGCCCATCCTCGATAGACGTTGAGTTCGGGAATATATCTTCGATGTTTTGTGGGGAATGCGGTCGTGTCTCTTCGGTAAGAAAACGGGCGGCTATGGATGTTACAGGAGCAAGAGGTATTGACTGCGACATATGTCGATGGTCCGTTGTAACGGAAGTAGCCCAGGTCCTAGCACGGTCACGGTACTGAAATTAAGTGGTTATAGTAGCCTTGTTGAGGAGAAACTAAGCGGGAACGTTGAGTGGACTAGGCCAAGCAAGACGTGGCTGGCCTATCTTCCATGTAAGGAAGGTTTTTCACATGTCAGATTTCCTTGCCGGGCATCGAAATTGTGTCTTATTCGTTGGACTGCCAGTTGAAACGTTGATCATCGGAATCGTTTTTCACAGATATCGTCTGCCTTTCGATTTTGCACATTAACCTTGTTGACTCATCTGAAAATTCTCGTCCGGGGTCTTCGTTGTACATATCCGACTTCGAGGGCATTTAAGGCGTTCTATACACCATTCTTCTCGCAGTCGTCTCTTACAGCCAGTGGGTGCAGCGTGTCTGCCGTTTCTTTGTTTTGCTCAACTAACTGTTCACTCAGCACTATCATTCAAAATGGATGATGCTCCACTCGAATCCATACCGCATGCAGAGTCAGATGTGATCACACGCAGTTATCAACAAGAGATGTTGGAGGCTAGCTTGGCCGAAAACATCGTCATCGCACAAGATACCGGATCCGGAAAAACGCATATAGCAGTCTTGCGCATGAAAATCGAACGGGACCGTGAACCGCGCAAGGTGATGCTTAATGCTCTAATTCATGAATCGTGGTTTATCCTCTTCAACCCGAAAGGTCTCATGGTTCCTTGCCCCGACAGTGGCGCTCTGCGAACAGCAGCATGAGGTAATCGATAAAGCTATCGGATTAGCTGGCCTCATCCATGGCCGTATGGAACCGAAGCAGTGGACGGATCCCAGCCTGTGGAAGGATGTTCTCAGGAAGAACCGCATCATCGTTTCCACTCCCCAAGTCCTCCTCGATGCCCTCAGTCACGGATACGTCAATCTAGGTCAAGATATTGGTCTCCTCATCTTCGACGAAGCCCACCACGCAAATGACGACCATCCCATGAACTGTATCATGCGAAACTTCTACTTTAGACTTCCTTTCCGGCAGTCCAATTCTACCAGCAGTCGTGGGCCTGTCAGGGAGGAAAGACCAATGATCCTTGGCCTGACTGCCAGTCCCATGTTTGGTGGTAATGCCGCTAAGGCGTTCAGGTAGATTTCGTACACTCGGACTCTGTAACCAAACAATCTGACAACCTTCGTCAGAGCACTCGAAATGAACCTTGACAGTGTCATCCGGAGCCCTAGACAACATCGCGATGAGCTCGAAGCCCATGTTCACCGACCAGAGTTTAGACATGTATTGTTTAACGTTGCATGGAAGTATAGCACCTGTTTCTCGACGTCGAAGAACTTCCACTCACTCCAGGAAGTCGCGCATTCGATGGATATCAACAAGGATCCATTCGTCCTCTCCCTCCGCGAAAAGCTGGAAGGAATGCCCCCCGGACCTGAAAGATCACGTCTCGATCAAAAACTCTCTAAGACGATTAAGAAGAACGATTCATACACCCACAAAGGAATCAAAGACCTTTTCACTACTGCTCATGATATATGTTTCGACCTTGGTCCATGGGCAGCGGACTGGTATATCCAGCGAGTCGTGGAGATGGCCCTTCAAAAAGCGTCTCCGTACGGCGAGATCACCACTGCATGGCAGGCGAAGGAAAAAGCATATCTAATCTATCATCTCAAGAAGATCGCTGTCGCGCCTGTCACCTATGACCCCCAGTCTATCGAGGACGGTATTTCAGACAAGCTCCGGGTCCTCATACAAACGCTGGAGGAGGAGAAAGCACGGGTAGAATCCTTCAATGAACCTTACAGTGGTATCGTATTCGTGACGAGAAGGGACGCAGTGCTCGCGTTGGCTGCAGTCCTCGAAAATCACCCTCGAACGAAGGATCGCAAGTCCTTCCGGGTAGGGTACCTTCTTGGTTCCTCGGAGAGCTCCTATCGCACCGCTTTCTTGGATATTACCCGGCAAATCCTACTTCAGCCGCAAAGCGAAACACTGGACGAGTTTAGATCCGGAGAAAAAAACCTTATCGTTGCAACTGCGGTCGCAGAGGAAGGTTTGGATATCCAAGCATGTGGGAATGTCATTCGCTGGGACGTTCCAAACAATATGGCAAGTTGGGCACAGAGTCGCGGTCGCGCGAGGAGGAAACGTAGTTCCTTTGTGCTGATGTTCGAACGTGGGGGAATGGACGACGTTCGTATCGCCCAGTTTGAGCAGCTGGAGAGGGACATGGTCGCTCAGTACAACATGGAGCGCAAACACGTTAAGAGACCACCTCAGTCTCTTTCAGAGGCCGATGACGAGTTTGAGCCATGCGAGTTTAAAGTTGAATCCACAGGGTGAGCGATCGGCGTTATTGGGGAACTTGTCGTTCACGAGAGTTTTTATTTCACAGGGCGTTGCTCACTCTCCAAGGAGCTGTGTCACACTTGAACCGTTTCTGTTCTGTTCTTCCGAACTCTAGGCATACAAGCCATCAAGCCATCTATGATATCGATCCTCCCGATTTACCTGAAGGCTGGCACGCGCTCAGCGCTGAACAACAGGGCATATCGGAGTACCAGGGACCCTTTGGTTGTACTCTAACATTACCCAAAGTTTTGCTACCTGAACATCGCGTCTATACCGTTGAGCGAAGATATCCCTCCAAGCGGTCCGCATACCGACATGTCGCATTTAAAGCTTATGTCGAGCTGCACCAAGCTGGGCTTCTCAACGATCACCTGTTACCCCTGACGAGCGTGGTCGAACCGGAATTGGAAGAGGAAATAAAGGACATGCTGAAGGCCATCGAAAAGCGCGATGGGATGACTTCTGTGACCAGCCAGCTGAACCCATGGCTGCCCCAGACTGACCTGGAGACTTGGTGGTCGACCGAAGTTGCCATTGAAGGACTTGCATCACTGACGCTCTTCACACGTATCAAAATTGCGTCGCTTGACATGGACGAGCTACCGGTATTATATCACCCAAGGCAGGGTAGGATGGAGGTTCGACTTGGACCGAGTGGAGTCGTCCACCTGTCTCAAGATGCCCTGGTTGTGGCGCAAGAAAGTGCCCGAAGGCTCTTTTGGAGCTCATATGGCTCACGAATGGAATGGTCGCGCCTCGATTTTGCGTATCTGTTTGTCATCAAAGTGGATCCAGATGCTGACGTGTGGGTTTCCCGACGTACCTGGGCAATGGAGGTGGGGGGTTCGGAGAGATTCGAGTCCGTCAATGCAATGGCATTTGGTGCAGAAAATGGATACCCAACCGACCTCACCTGGGTTCGTGACGGCAGGTCCTTTGGAAGGCTATATCGTTTCCTTCGTTGGCACCATGAAAGACTTACAGAGGAAGAAGAGGCCGAAATATGTGCTCGTTCACTGTATTCGCGACTCGAGGATGCTCGAGTGACATACCCTCTGCTCGTTGTCGAGCACTTCCCACATAGATCGAATTTCCTACTTCCTCTTCCGGTTTCTACTGCGACTCCAAAGCCACTCTTCCTCCTTGCCAAGTACTCATATTTCGAACTCTTGTCTCCGATGGAGTGCGACTGCTCACAGATCATCCCGTCCATCCTTCGTCGTCTAGAGACAGCCATGGTCATCCAGTCCTTCAGAAGTACCTTTTTGTCCCAAGGTCCCCTCGCAATGATACCCTCGTCGCTCATCACAACCGCGATGACAGCACCCGTTGCAGAGGACCCAATCAATTATGAACGCTTGGAGACGCTTGGAGACACTGTGCTCAAGTTTATCGTTGCTTTGAACCTGCTAGCTACATATCCATCGTGGCACGAGGGATATTTGACCAGACGAAAAGACCACGCTGTAGCAAACTCTCGTCTTGCAAAAGAGGCTATCCGACTCTCCATGTTCCGGTGGATCATACGCACACGTTTCTCGCCGAGAAAGTTTAAGCCGCAGTATTTATCTACACCACTGGCCGCCACCGTTACGCAGGAAGCTGAGGAGACACATGAAACGGTCGTCGGAGGCGGAAAGACGCGCAAGGAAGTCGAAGAATTGTCGACCAAGATGTTGGCTGACGTCGTCGAGTCCTTGATCGGAGCTGCATATCTTCATGGCGGGTTTGACCTCAGTGTATCGTGCGCCCGGTTATTTGGCCTGAATCTCGAATGGCGCACTGTTCCCGAGTGCGTTGAGATGGCGCTGTCCCGTGTTGAGCAGACGGACGAGGTGTCCACGCAACTTGGACTCGTTGAACACATGTTGGGATACACATTCCGCCGAAAGTTGTTGCTCGTCGAGTCTCTCACGCATGCGAGCTACCAGTATGATGACCGAACGGTATCATATGAGCGCATGGAGTTTCTCGGGGACGCTCTACTCGACATGGTCGTTGGGGACTTCCTTTACAAGTATCCTGGAAAAACGTACTCCCCGCATGACATCCACATCCGTAAATCCGCCGTCGTGAATACCCATTTCCTCGCATACATTTGTCTTCGGACCTCGGTCGATTTGGACGCAAGCATGCCCAGACCCGGTCCCCGCGGAAGAATCGTGATGCAACCAAAAACGAATACAATCCGCCTCTTCCAGTGTCTTCAGCATTCGAGCAGCGTAGTCCTCGAAGATCAAAAACTTACGTTTGGTCGATACGGCAAGGTTAAAGACGAAATCGAGAAAGCATTTGCCACGGGTAAAGTGTTTCCTTGGGCAGCGCTGACGCGTTTGCAAGCGCCCAAACTCTTCAGCGACATGATCGAGAGTCTCATCGGAGCGGTCTACCTCGACTCCGAGGGAAACATGGACACCGTCAGGGATCTACTTTGGAAGTTCGGTGTGCTGGGTCATTTGGACCGTTTTATTCGTGACGATGTGGACGTGTTGCATCCTGTCTCGAGGTTATCCGTTTGGGCCGCACGTCAGCAAAAGTTCGTCAAGTATGACTTCACAGAGGAGAAGGGGTCGGTGTTATGTACGGCCAGCGTGGAAGGACAGGAGGCGGTGAGTGCGAGCGCAGAGAAGAGAGGACATGCGAGTCAGGAAGAGGCTCGGTTCACTGCGGCGGAGAAAGCGATCTCCGCATGGGCAGTCGGGTGCGCTGATCCAGACGCTGGGGATGAATGTCAAATGGAATTGTAGATTCGATACATGCACACGAGTAGTACGCGCTTTGTGAACCGTCACAGGAAGCCATTGTCTTTTTGCAATGAAGATTAATGTCGAATGAAATACGTAAGTTCACATTAGAAGGAGCTTGGCTATAATACGCAACGCACAGGGGCAACTAAATCGGAGATGAACAAAAGAACCCGATCACTGCCAGCTCCGCTACGGATCATACGGCGCAAAGACTTGGGCGTCATTGGAGCCACAAGCGATGCACCCTTCCTCACCCTATGACGAGAGCACCTTCCACGTAATATGATTTTAGTGACTCAAGCGCTTGAACATTACAGAAGAGACCCTAAGGTTCGCTCGAGCTGGGAGCTGCTCGACAAAGCAGATGAAACCAAAATTTAGTGGATCACCTGACCCGCAAAAAGAAATCGAACCTCCAATACCCTACTCACATACTAAGAATACACTAAGGCAGGGAGCCTGAGGGACAGACAAAATATAAAAAAGTGACTGTTATCGGGACGCTCGTGCCTGAAGGCCTGACGTCTTATTGCTTGCAGTGACCGCATTTACAGGCGCAACTAACGGGAGTGGCACTTAGTGGTGTGAATCGGCACAGGAAATGGCAACGTACTCAGACTTGCACTCGCAAGTTTGGGTGCCGGAGCAGCATGCGTCGTCAACGAGGATGGAGATGACCTGCTTGTATCAATCAGCCCATCGTCGAGCGCACCAAAGGAAAAGGCACTCGCAGTCTGCATGATGCTGTATGCAAAGGTGATAAATCAAGGTACTCGAATGACTGAGTTGAATTGAGTTCTAGGGCAGAGAATAAGTGTTAAATACTCCCGAGTCCCGACGGGTATAATTTATGGAAATGCTGCGAAGAACTTTATTTCAGCGTCTGCCAGAGGAGGTTAGGTTGACAGTCGTGGCAAACGTAAGCCCCACACCTGCCACCAGTGACGAACCGCAAAGTTTGCTTCTCCATCAAGTGACACCCAATATGGCTAGGGACCAACTTACGGTGATGTCCATCATTTTTCTTCATTCACTACCCTGGAAAGATCCGAATGCCAGGCAAAGAGCTCCAAAAAAAGAAACGGAGAAAGTGGGAGAACCGACACTACTTTCCTCCAGCGGTTGAGATTATCAACAGTACTGTATGCAATTGACAGTAGTGCAATGGGACAGCAATGCTATTTTCCCGTCACTTTTAAAGTTCCTTTGGATCATGTTGTTCGCAATTTAACCACATGCCCGTTAATTTCTCATCAGATCCCAAGAGTCACCTAAGTTATGAATCACAGGTGGTCGTGTGAATTAAAGCACCAGCTTACTCAGTGAGCCCTTGCAGCGTGGAACCTAAACCTAAATATCGCACAATGGGGATTACGAGGCACCGACGTTTTCACAGCTGAACTGTGTACGGTGAAGTTACCCGTAAAAGTGAAGCGCCTGTCAGTTTTGACAACCTTTTGGAAAACGTATGGCCAGAAATCCGCAGAGCGCTTGCTCAGGCTGTCAGTGCTCACCATTGTGCATCAAATCGGTTTCTGTGATGGTTTCTCATGTGGTCATCGTTAAGATCTTATCAGAGGGGTTGCCAACCAGGGTGCGGAGATGACATCAGGAAATATCCGAGCCAAGAAGCCGTGTGCGGAATGGTTACAGTACTGGTGGCGGAGACTTTGTGCGGGGCCAGGAACCGCCTTGCCATGTTTAGTGTGAGCGTTGCAACTCCTCCAGTGGGCCCGCTTTGTTTACTTTACATTTCCCACGATCTTAACTATCCGTGCATTGTAACATTGAAATCAGTTATCAATATATCATCGTAGACCTTGATGCACCACACCTGAGAAAACTTGCGACCCAGTGTACTTTAATGTGTTCAAGGATATCGTAGGCCGAAGCAGAAACTCCAAAGCATAAGACACATTTGTACTATGGTCTACCACCGAAGACTATGGAATTCGCGAGACAATGAACAGCCAGAGTAGACCAGCTGGCAGAAGAAAACAGGAAACAACAACGACAATGCCTAGATTCCGACAGCATATATACACCATGCTACACCGCGAACGGATATACGCGTACCAGCCACTCCACAAAACTAACTTTTCCGAATTGGCGGCTACTTAGTACTCGCTCACTAAATATACACCTATGGTGGGGATTGAAAACTGAATGGCATCGGGAATTTAGTGCTTGCATTCACCGCACTTGCAGGTGCAGCTAACATAGGTCCCGGTCAATGGTTAACGACGCGATCACGGTGTGTGAAGAAAGAAACGTACTTGGACGCGCAGGTGCAAGATTCGGTGTTGGATGCGCAGCAAGCCTCGTTAACAGGGATAGCGATGAACTGCGCCCATCCGTCAGTCCTTCACGTCAAAATTGCAGTACAGGCGGTAATTCACGGTCTGCATGTTGTAAATTGAGTGTTGACCGAGTTACTCGAGTGTCTATGGACTGAAGAATATATCTAGAGGATTTTATACCCCTCAAGAGCAGCTTTGGACTTATCTGCCAGCTGCAAAGAGCTGTACCTTGTGATCCGAAATATGTTCTGGAAATCACATTGACAGCCGCCGTGAGCGGAAACCCACATGGACATCTCAAGCGACCTGCTACTTTCCTGTTACGTCGAGTGGCCTAAACATAATCCAGGGTGATGCGCGATGACAAGCAGCGACATCGTACCCTTGCGGATCGATCCGAGAAAGTATTAAAACAAAGAAACAAAGAGCCTGGAAGGGGAGAACCATACAGTCTGACACGCTAGCTTGAACCTATCGATAATCTTGCAAGTAAGCGGGACTGTGTGAGTAAACAAGGTTGCCTTGTTCTTTTTCGGTACTTGTTTTCCTCCGGATAGCCTGCCAATCCGTGACACCGTAATACAACACACACGGCCGCCTCATCCCAACGTCTCTGAGGACTCATCTTTCAACTGGCAACTGTCCACTTTGCCTACCTTGCCGAATCAGCGTTCAGCACTCAGCCGCATCCCGACGCCATTCATTGGGCTGCATACTACGACCATCACACTACTACAACAAGAGCTGGGCTCACGCGCTCGCTGTCGCCGCTATTGCCATCTCGAATTGTGCACGTACCTGTGGTGTTGGCATCATT
This sequence comes from Austroboletus eburneus, assembly GCA_038090175.1. Taxonomy (NCBI): domain Eukaryota; kingdom Fungi; phylum Basidiomycota; class Agaricomycetes; order Boletales; family Boletaceae; genus Austroboletus; species Austroboletus eburneus. Next base: position 30,968 of record JBBPMF010000135.1, on the reverse strand, counting down.
GAATTGTGAATATTGAGGCTTGATTGAGGCGACAGGAGCGCCGATGCACGGCCTTCGCTCATTACTGTCGAGGTGGATTATCCGGGAGAGTCAAGACGTGCTTACAAGCATTCATACGGATTCATGTCAAGATTCATCGTAATCATCGGCAGTAAACACAGTTCTTGATATTTTCGTCAGGCGCTTCATAGTTCAGGTGAAACAACCCAAAGCTTACATACCTCCAGTGTCAAAGGTGATCCTTGCGTGAAAAAACCTTATAGCACAGATTCTAAACTATCACTATTATGGGGAAGAAGCATTAGAACATTGATAGTCATATTGACTGAGAGACGTAGAGAGAATTTCTCAGTAGGGCTGCAGAATAGAGAAAGTCTTCCGAGACAACGGAAGTGCCTATCATCTTCATTTGGAACTCTGACCACACTGTTGGAAACGATTTGACCAGACGTGCGTGGAGCGTTCCGCATGTACTGTCATTGTTCTGTGGCCTCATGCATCAGATCTGTCACGGCTTGGCTCCCCATGTAGCCATGGGAAAGGAAACCAATCTAGGAGATAGCCAGAAAAGGTCGACCTCAGTACGAAAGCACAGACGGGGATGAAAAAAGCAAGGTGACTGCGGCCGAGACCATGCGAAATGTAGTCACGGTTCTCGTTCTTGAGCGGAAAAGGCGAGTGGACAAGTAGACCTTCGGGTTTAAGTAATGCCATGAGAGACTTCCCGGATCGGAAGAAGTGCGGCGCCCCTTGCGGTCCCTGCATACATCATGCAAACATTGTCGGCATGTGGCTGAGGTGACAGGCGAGAACACGAGGTACATGGGGTCACCCAATAGCGAGGCACCAGTTGTCCGTTCGAGTAGTCGAGTCTGAAATAGACCAGTCACAGCGGGACACCATCCGATCCATCGAACATGATGAACTCGATTTCTCAAACCTGATTGCAAAGAAGAGCCATCATGTAGTTTCGGGAGTGAAGACCGCGTGGAACGTCTTCTGTGGTCCAAGGTCCTGAAGGGAGAACGCGATTGCCACATGGACAGAGGACGCCAAAGATAGGAATAAGCTTCCACGACGTACATCCGAGTCCGTTTTATCTGACCAAGGTCTACTCCAGGTAATAATTGTTTTTGTCTTCCAATGGAGGCGCTGCAAGGAAAAGCGACACGGTAGTCCATCGAGTGAATCGAAAACGTGGCTTTGAAATACGATCCATATTGCAGAAGACGATGGAATCCCAGACAAGGAGAGCGGAAGTAGCATATGGGCATCTATATGCAACCGAGTTGTTAGACTTGTCATGATATGGCATTCAAAGTGGTAGACATGGCACACACACACAAAGGGAGAGAGAGAGAGAGAGAGAGTTGGACTGTCGAAAACGCTGTAATGGCATTGAAATAGTGCGACCGGAAGGGTTCTGGGGTACCCTCGCAGTGATCATCACGAGGCGAGTACGCGCGATGAGGGGGTGGAAGCGAAATTGTGGTTTTCGGCGCGGCATTTCACTTGTCATTTTTCCTGGCAAATCGCGTCATTCGTCGCGCCAGGCTTTCATTCTCACACCACTGCAATCGACCACCAAATAGCTTGATCCAGGGCCGAGACCCACCCCTCTGAATAACGGCTACGAAGACTTGGTTCACACAACGCTGTCGAGCGTCGCAAGCGCGACAACATCAGGAACCCATCGGCGAACTCGCTGGCCTAATCCCTAGTTTACGGGCATGGGCAGGACTCAATCACTGTCTTGGGCGATCCTGGTACGTGATCACGTCGTCGTACTTATCACATTGTGTTTAACAGGTGTTCACATCTTGTCGACAGAAGATCTGTTCGAGGCTGTGCAGTCTATAGCGATTGTTGAGGTGCAGTGATAGAGGTGACGATGCTTGAAATCAGACGATGGGGGATTGGAATACGATTTATAATTTGGGAGCTCGTGTACAAGCTCTTATATACTACTGACTATTCTATTAGCTTACTGATGTGTCTCCTATGCCTGCGATGACGCTAGTGCTGCGTAGACGTTATCACTGACATCACAGCGCTTGGGCCTACAGACGGTTTGTCTGTGTTTGGCCTAATGACGTTTTATCGTCCAAGTCCAACAGCGATTACGGTGATCGTCTCGATGGTCAATGAATCATGATGTCTTCGACTTCTGTGTTGACTCTCCCAGTGCTATCACCATTGTCTGGGACGACGAAGAGAGGATGGTAGAGCCGACGACTCCTCCAATTTTTGATATAAACCATAGCTCTCCCGTGCTATTGTCACATACATTTTCCAACGCACGTCTTTCGCAAGGCCGCTGCGTCGACGACTGGCCGTACGGGCTTTGCTGCGAAGTTGGCGCTAATCTTTTGTAAATTACACTGTACAATGAGCTTCTCAATTTAATGCTACCATGTGATTTAGATCTGACTCGAAGCTTGAAGAATGAATTTATGAGTAGGCACGGCGCTGCCAAAGGCACTTCCCGATAGTCCATGGAGTCGTGGTCAGAACAGCACTCCAACGAAAACAAGGGCGATAACACAATCAGGTTAGACGAACTACCCAGCTTGACAGTATACACCATATTACAAACATGCACATATCCCGCGCCATCATTTCATACCGACGAAACGTTCACAACCACATACACCTATGGCGGGGACCAGATATTAGACACTTAGTGCTTGCATTCACCACATTTGCAGGTGCAGCTAGTTAGGCAGTGGTCAACAACTCGTTTGAAATGGTGACAAGGAAAGTGGCGTACTTGGAGGTGCAAGTGCAAGATTCGGTGTTAGAAGCACAGCAAGCCTCGTTAACGGGGATGGCGATGATCTGCCTCCATTCGTCAGTCCCTCACGTCCCTAACGAAAAGACAGGCTGCCACTCACGGTCTGCATGTTGTACGTTGAGAGGAAGTTGATTGAATGCAGTTAATGGACCTGCGCAGGCGTTAATATACCTTTCGTACCCTATTTGTTGTTGTTTATGACTATCTCTTCTTATGTGGTTTACCCCACAGGGCGACTCTTCCCGGTTTTGGCTTCAACTGAGATTGCCGATTCGTCTGACTGCGATACCACAGGATTTTCTTTTATCCTGGAGGATCGAGGAACATGAAATGGGAAAGAAACAGGCCAAGAGTGAACGCCATCGGACGAGAATACGTCAGCTTGGGGCTATTCGGCTCGGAACATAATATTCATTGAAGGCCTCGATGGCGCGCACAGTTGGGGTCTGATTGTTGACAACCTATTTCCGCCATACAGTCCTATTCCCTCATTTGATGAGGGTAGGAAAGTCCAGGGTCCACGATGTATCAGGGCGTATCAGCCTGTCTGTGTGACACCGAATTGACGGAAGGTTGCCTGTGAATGAAGCCTCGACCAAACCTAAACATTTCGGGAGAGATAACGCGTCTGAACAACGATAAGCGATACCCAACGAATGTTTGAGACATTGAAGCAATGCATAGCCAGACTGCGGTGGTAGAACCATGGCCACAAAATCTGAACTTGACGACTAGCCTAGCTTCCGTTCAGTATCGATATCTGCCATCTGATTAGATGGCGGAGATGTCTAGTGCGGCCGGTTTTGAATTGCCATCTGGGGAGGGCGTTTCCAAAGGACGAAGCGTCAGGAAACGTGCGAGAACCGCACCCGAATACCGACGGGAATGAAGATAACAGCGGGTCGGAAACTCCACAGACGTGCTCCCACCATTACTCGAGTGGAGTCACCGGGGACAAGAGGCATGCCGCAACGCAGCAAATGGTAGATTGTGCGGAGGACGCATGCTGTAGTCGAGCTTTCCAGATTCGTCAAAGTTTCGGCCCCCCATTCCATAGATGGACGATGTACCATTGTTAAAATGGCTGGTCGTCAGGTTTGCGGGCATCAAAAAAAAGGTACCGTAATCGTGATACGGCCTCAGATCTGATAGGATAGGATCAGTCTTGAACAGGTTTAGCAACCATGGAACACTGTTCATGAACAATAAAATGAAAAAAAGGGTGAGTCATGAGAGGTGACAGCCCCAGCGTTTCTCTTGGAGCTGGCCTTCCTTTGTCCACCCAAGTGATAGCGATGTCTCTGAGCCCCCGTGATGCACGTGTCTGCTTGCCGAAATGATGCTGCGGCTCTCCGATTCTCATCAAGCATGCTAGCAGAGCTCGCCGAAAACAGAAAGGAACGTGCGACACTTTCTCCCCCAAGTAGGCGAGTGGTCTTTGCCTCTGTCGTCAACAGCCAGCAGGGGAGGCCCATCGTGAATATGTCGCCAGTAATGGTCCATTTTGGAGCTAGTCCAGTCCGAGCGACGGTCCGAGGCCAAATCCGCACCAAGATGTTTCGGAAACGCTAGGCTTGAATACAAGTTCACGCGGTATTTCGACTAGCCAAGACGATTTGATTCAAACCTTCATATTCCTCTAAGCTGGTGTTTGTGGTGACAAAGAGCTCAGGAAGGGTAAGAGTTCAGAAAACTTGTTCTACACGTACAATATTCTTGTGCTGACTGGTGCGTCCTCCGCATATTCAAGGCGTGAGTGTGGTTGCGTTTCAGAGAAGAGTGAAGCTGGGACAAACGTTGTAGAGGGTTAAGGGGGAAAATGACCTGTGGGTTCCTCGTTGTATACGGGTTCAACCGGGGGTACCCTCACGGTAGTCGTCACGAGATGATCACCAGAAGCCTTCCAATATGGCGACATAAGGTCTGAGTCGTCCAACACTTATTAAAAATCGTAACACAGTAAAAAAACAAAAACAAAAAACAAACAAACATACAAGCATATAGAAAACAATCCATCGATCATAAATGTGTCCAACGAATTACGTGACCCTTACACCGGGAGATTCTCCTTGCACCCGAGCACCTGGCTGTCAGCTCTCTTACCATTCACAAGTTTCCCCTTCCCAACGTCCATCTCGAAGCTGACATCGTCCATTAAGCTCCATTCCTCCTCTGGTGTCTGGTCTAGCAGACTCGGCTGATTCTTCAAATCCATCCTCATAGGGCTCTCCGTCTCCTCAGCCACGACCCCAAGCACACTTGATCCAATCTTGCTCAGATAGGACTTCCCCCTCCCCGACCCAATCGACGAGGACGACGGAAGGACGTTCCCTCCACTCAATCCCAACGCATCGAACTTGCTCACAAATGCAGCCAGCGCACGCCTCTCCTCCTCAAACCTGGTCCTCAGCCTCTTCTCCTTCTCGAGCTGTTTCACGAGCTCGTTCGCCCATACCTCCTTTTCTTCTCGTCGTTTTACCTCCGCGGCCAGCCGGCCTTCCCATTCACATTCCACATCTTCGCGAACTTGCCGCAACGGCTCACCAAGATTGTCTTCGTATCCGCGTACGACAATTTCAAGCTCTCGGATCGACTTTTGTTGATCAGCAATCATCTTGTCCTTTTCCGTTTCGGGTACATCAGGTGGAAGTTCGGGACGAGCGAGCAGCGCAGCCTCGAGTGAGAGAATCTGGTTGGCTTGAGATTCTAATTGACGTCGAGCGGCAAGGAGTTCTTGTTGTAGCTACGTGATATGCATATGTTATCGAAATGCGCAAGGTGAGCACGGCTTTCGCACTGACCTGGTAGGGTGACATATCAAAATCGACCTTGGATGGACTTGCTGGGCGAGATTCGTCCCCTTTGGTCTCGTCCACGGTCTGACTAGTCAAAATCAGCTTCGTCAGTTGTTGTATCCGTGCATTGAGGTCTTTCATCGCCTTGGATTCATCGATTTGCTGGAAAACGAGTGAATCATGCGAATTACCTAGATTCAATAGGTGGACAAACCTCTCGTGCGCTCAAACGACGGTTCCTCTCTGGTGCCTCGGCTTCTCGCTCTGCCAATTTCTTCTTAAGTTCATCGATCTCTTTGCGATATCTCTCGATGAGGGCACCAGTATCGACGACCTCCTTCTTCTTGGCACTCAATTGCACTCGCTTGATGCGCGATGCAAACTGTAGTGTACTGGTGCTTTCTGCTACAGCGTAAACATCAGGGTTCATCGTACAAACGACACTGATACGAGCATCTCCAGAGAGAGAAGGCTGAAGAAGACGCGTGAGCTTAGAGTTACGATAAGGAATGTGGTCGCTGAAAGCGAAAAATGAATAAGTCGTTTTGTTGGATTATACTGGGAAAAACGATACTTTTTGTTCTTCGTAGCATTCTCTGCTAGAGTACTGATGACGCTTCCGAGAGTGAGAAGGCTAACAAATTCCGTTAACACGACGATAAAGTCGGAAGGTTGAACGACGGAAACGTACCTGGTATTGATATATCTTCCTTCGCGCGTTCTTTCCTTGTCAGATGTTGCCTTCTCTGATCCCGCAAGATCAATCAGACTCTTCAAACCAGAATTTGATCAGTACAATTATGAGTATAAGGAATTCTGTACTTACCAAAACGGACATTTGTACACTCCTTCCTCCGATCGTCTGCAATCGCGTCCCTCCCGGTGTTGGCGGTCTCGTGCCTGGCGTTTGCCTCCCGCTTGATTCTGGCTTCCCGTCGCCCCGTTCTCTGCTTTCAATTACGAGCCTGAATACGCTGTGGCTCCGGCTACTCCTTTCGTTCCAATCCGTACTCGCGGTCCTGCGATGCCTCTCTCCTCTTTCCATCACTTCACGTACGCCCTTGAGGCTCGTAACGACTTCCTCTCGAAGAGGTGCCAACACACCCTGACCAATGATTTGGACAGGTTGGGTCGCTGACACTGATGGCGGAGAGAGTAGATCGTAAATGGTTTCATTGTAAATCTCAAGATAGGAGCAACGGAGCAGATATTCGCGGGTCGGGTTTCTCTTGATGTGAGAAAATACATCTTTCATAGCTCGGGGAATGATACCTGGCTGTTCTTCGTTCCCGGACTGACGTATATTTGAGTATTCTGCAAACCCTTGCTACGAAGTACTTACGAGCGTAAATGTCTTTCCACTCGCAGTCTGGCCATACGCGAATACGACGGCATTGTAGCCTTCCATTGCAGCCCATACGTGACTTCGTGCGACGGCATTATAGATTGGCTTGTTTTCTGATCCTGTAAGGACCTCATCGAAGTGGAACTCGGGAGCCGGAGTAAGTATCGTTTTAGCATGTTGCGGTAAAAGTTTGATAGCATTTGGAGTAGAAATGTCCCATGCGTCTTGTCCAGTCGTTGGGCGTATCCTAACGAGAGAGAAAAACTACTGAATACATGCTTGCCGCTGGCCTACAACAAGCATACCGGATGGAAACGAGAACCTTGTCCTCTTTGCCGTATTCAGGAGTTGGTAATTGGGTTTCGTCAATATCGCCTGATACATCTCCTGGATCAAGGGTTTGAAAATCGACAAGTACTTCTTCTGGATCGACTCGGCTCACGTCCATGGACATGTCTCCGGGGCCCATGAACAACCCCGGTGCGGGGCTTACGCCTCTCGGGGTGGATGGTGTCTTGGGGCGCGACCCGTCACCAGATTTTGTCGGTGTGCCTCCAACTGGCACGAGCGATGCAGATGCATGAGGTTGTGCTTTAGTTGTTCGAATTCGAGATTCGGTTGAGAGGGACGCCTTGTATTTTTTGGCGGTACTGAAGATGGGAGGTGTTGCCAGATCACTGCCCGAAGAAGCCGAGAGAGGGCGCTTGGGTGTAAACGGGATGGCTCGGGCGAGTTTGGATCTGGATGGCGCCTGTGTACCCATAGAGACAGTGGATGTGGATCCAGGTTCGCTGTCGGTGTGGTTATGGTTCCTACGTGTCTTTATTCTCACTTCCGTACTCGTCGTGGTGGTGATGGGCGTCGTTTGGGATGATTCTTTCTTCGTCGTTATCTTAGTCGTCGTCGTCGTCGTCGCCGTCGAGGGCGTTCGCGGTGCGGGTGGGCGAGGTGAAGTGGGTTTGATCAACCCTGGGAAATTGGCCAAGACGCGTGGGGACGTCGTCGACGCGTCTTGATCACGTGCGAGTGGCTTTGAACCGCTCCTCAACTTGGGTCTTGGGGATGATCTTGGTTTCGAGTTCGTGGCAGGTGTACTCGGTGAGACTCGCGCGTGCAATGACATGGTTCTGGTGTGAAAATTGTAACACGTGAAGCGGGAAGTGCAATGTGTTGGCGTACGTTTGCTGGGCAACGCTACTTACGCGAGGGGCGGCATGGTCAACCGAGTACGTCAATTTCAATCACCGTGATACTAGCCTAGTTGCTCATGACGGCGAACTCTTAAACTTATAGCAGGGCCACAACAGGTGCCCATGATGTAGTCTCTTTCGTTGTGCCACGTAGGCTTATCGCGATTCTTTCAGCCATTATAAGATAAATCATCTCCGACACAGTACCATGTTCATGATAAGATACAAGAAGAAGTGACGTGATTGTTCAACTGACTGACTCACAATTTTCATACATGATTCGGGGTAGTATTGAAGCTGGCCAAGTTTTAGTATACTAAAAGATAAGGTCCTGCCAGGACTCGAACCTGGGTCTTGGGAAAATTAGAATCAGAATCCCAAGTGATAACCACTACACTACAAGACCTGCTAAAACATCTCTCTGATCCTTTTTTTTTTTTTTGAGTGAAGTTGCAACCATAGACTGGGTAGCCGTGTGGTTGACTTGGCTGGAGTCCGAGGAGAGGATATCGAGGAGCATCGAGCGGGTGTTCTGCCACCCGCAATCGGGAGGATTCGCGCCTGGTGCATCTCCTGACCCATTTGAAAAAGGGACTTTGGTAGGCCTCGAGGAGTTGATGCAGGGCCGTTCGAAGCTGCCACAAATAAATGTGCTGATTGAACCAACGCTGAGAAACGTGAGACCGGGGTCAGACCTTTCACATGCTGCTGCCGCCTCTGTGGACTGCCAGGAGCTGACATCCTAAACCGCCTTGGAAGGGCAGGGTAGTGGTAGCCTCTTGACGAGAACTTTCACAGGTTCAAAACTGCACCTATCCCTCACCTGTCCTCATAACTAGGCTGTATGTGGCGTCCCCGGTGGCCTGCATTCCGACTCCAATCCTCGGAGAGGTGCCAGAAGGAAAAGCAAACGAGCTCGACAGCCCGAGTATCCCTACGTCACAAACAAACATAGGACTATGGCCTTGAAAGCCCATAGTCCGTCGCTCTTTATGCCAGGTGGGAACTTGCATTCTCTGGCACAAGTCTGGATCTGAACAATCACGGCGGTGTGCTCATAGCCAACTTCGCTTCCTCCGCCATACAATAGAAGAGATGAGAAGAATTTACTGGAGAAAGGTGTGAAACATCAAAGAATAAGGTGCGCATGTCGTGCAATTTTTTTTTTTTTTTGGTATGTTGTTGTAGCACAGAAGTTGCACAGTCCAAACGCCCCCAAAGGTACTCAGTATCGGCCTTGATTACTAGTTTGACCTCACATACAACTGCCCGTGTTCGTCCCTAAAGAACAGAGTTGATGCTCGCTAACTCGCGCAAGTCAGTCCCGGTACTGACTCTACTGAGTACTTGGACAACTTTTGCGTACCGCGAATAAAACTAAACTTCAGAGAATGACCTCGTTTGAGGACGACAAACTCATCTGTCAGGCGCGAGGCGCGTTAACGTACTACAAGTATGATCGTGTGCGTATGTCGGGACCCGTCATATGTACTAGGAAATCACGAAATGGCACGATTTATCAAGTTGGAGACGATCTTCCGGCCCGGGGATCCACATACATCTCGGAAGAACTTGGCACATGAGTGCTTGAGCCGCCATAACGATAATAGAGATTGCGCGAGTGGAGACATTCGCCTGACGTATGCGAACAGCACTGTTGCAGTATTGTTTAACGCGTTATGACTCGGTCTTTATGATCACAGTTCGCGGGTACTTATCGTCCAACTCGGCGGCAGCAGCGGCAAAAATGTAGCCGCTAAAGTATTAGGGTCAATCTGACTCAAACTCAGATACACTAACACTTCGCGGGTCGCTTACCCCCCATGTTCGTAGCCACTCCCCATGCAGCGCTGGCCAGTAGTACACAATAGGACACATAGTTGGTTTGGCTATCTTAGACAGGGGAACATATACTACGAGAGAGGGACGTGTGGGATGTTACTGGAGTCTAGCTAGACCTGTACAGCGCACAAGAGAAAAAAAGTAATCCATTCCACGAAAAGAAAGAAAGAAAAAGAAAAAACAGGAAAATGAGCGTTATAAACAATAGCGAGGGCAATCAGGAAAATCCGGGGATCCACCATCCACGTTTTTCGAAGGATAAAAAAATATTCCACATCTCTTGGACACGCAACGGAAAACCAAATCCTCAATGCGCCTCGAGGTATCGACAGGCCCGATCGAGCTGCACAGACGTCTCCTGGACCTACGACCCGTCAGCGCTTCCCACACGCTCAAAACAACACGACTCACCCGCTCGCGCGAAAACGGTTCAAAGTGATGCCCAGGAATGTCCCACGTCCGAACTGGCCCTCCAACCCACGCCTCCCAAGGCCCGACGACATCCACACCCTCATCACCGCGCTCGCGGAACCACACCGCAACATCGTCCTGACCCTCCGTCTCCGAACAAAACCCTTGCATACAGCGTAGAAACGCGATAGGGACGGAAAACTGAACAGGCATCACACTCCTCGCATGCGCGTCCAACAGCGCCGCGCACTGCCGAAACTGGCTCATCACCAGCGTGCGCGTTGATGCGTCAACCCCACGACACAAACGCTCGATCAGCGCGTCCGACAACAAACCAGGCTTTGTCGGCGCCGATGAATCGATCAACACGACACCCTTGACGTCCACGCCACGCGCCTCGAGAATGCGCACCATCTCGAATGCAATGATGCCCCCAAAAGACCAGCCTGTAAAAACAAATGCGTTAAATTCGCACACAATCATGGTAAACCAGTGCTTGCCTCCAAGTAGCACAGCACCGTTGGCGTGCTCCTCGATAGCATGCGCATACGCCCGCGTCATCTCCTCAACACTCTTCCACGGCTCACCCCCAAACAAACGCGGGTTACCGATACCCCACACGTTCCGGCCCAATGGCATCAGCCGTTCATAACCGCTCACGAGCCCACTTCCGTCGTGTACCAGATACAGCGGAGCCTGCGGAGCGCCCTCATCCGGACACCGTTGTATCGGCACGAAAACGACTTCCGAGTTGTGTCCACTCTTGCCCCCAACCTCCGCACCCCCAACATCGTTTGTCAAAAAATCGCACAGCGCAGATAGCGTCGGGTACGTGACAAAGACGTTGTGTGGTAAGGGCCGGTTCAACGCAACCCCCAGCGCCTGCTGCGCCTCGATGGACCCCAGTGAATCTAGACCGAGCGCGCCCAGGTCCGCGTCGTCCTCCAGCTCGTCGTCTTCCATCCCCAACACTTCGGACATGATCTTGCGCACCTGCTCTCCGCCAACACGGTACGACCCCTCGGAGACCAGCGTCTGCGGCGATGATGGATCACCCTCTTGACTCGCTTCCTCTTCGCCCACATCCAACGTGTTGAGCGCCAGGCCTGGGTTGTATAACGCGGCACTGCGCGTGTTGGACCGCGACCGCGCAAAGATGACACTCCGCGGCGACGACGGCGTGACGATCGAATTGGAATTGGTGCGTGCGCGGCTCTTGCTCCCCCGATTGGCCGCCATTGCCAGGCCGCGGTATAAACTCGTCAGACGGACCCTGCGAAACTGTACACCACGTAGCAGCGCAACGACAACGGTTGGATCGCACGTTTGCACCGCCCATACGTCCGCGCTCGCAAAGTCGCGCGACGAGAGCCGGTCATGGGTGCAGTAGATGAGGTACTGACGTGCATCGTCGACGAGATTGCGCAGCACTTTGAGTAAGCCGACATTGCTGCAAATATACGCGTCGGCGATGTCGCCCCGCATGTTGATCATAAAACCAGCGAGGTGCAGCAATGTATCGAGAAAGACGGGCTGCGCACCCAGAGGGCTCGTTAGAGAAACGTGCGCGACGCTGCTTGCGCCATCACCGTGCACCTCAAGCGATCGGATCGTTCGATAGTCCTCGGCGTACTCGACCACCCGCGAAAAGACCACCTCGTAAGTCGTGTGCGTGCTAAACACCTCCGGCGTACCCTCTTGGAGCGCGAGCACGTTATCAGGTAGTTCCAGGGCAAGGTTTGATGTCGTCTCGCGAATCGAAGAAAACCGCAGGTCGCCATACACGTGCACCAGTTCCTCGTGCGACGACGCCAGTCGTGAAGTGATACTAAACGAGCCCGTCCCGTCCTCGTGCACAGTGACGTGCGTACGCACGATCAACTGAACCTCCGGATCGAGCACAAGCGGACGCGAGAACTCGACGGTTCGCAATATGGGCATGCTGTTACCAAAATCGAGCTCCAGATGACGTTGCGCAGTGATGGCCCCCGCGACGGCCTGCTCCAGGTACACAGACGCTGGACACAGTGCATGACCGCCGACCTTGTGACCCTCGATATACCTCGCCAAACTCCCGATGGGCGTCTCAAAGATGGCTGCATTGCCGTTTTCTCGAGAGGGGTATTGAGACCACGAAGTCAACATTGGGTGATCGAGTGGCGTGTGTTGACACGTCGGCTCTACTGCAAACACCGCGCCCCGCTTCAAAGGCACCCAGAATTTCTGCTTGTCAAACGGATACGTAGGCAAATCGGCACAAGAACAAGAACCACGTTCGTCAAAGACGCGCCGCCAATCCACAGTGACACCAGTTCGATACAATCGAGCCAAGCTGCTCGTCAACGTGTCCCACGCAGGCGTTCCTTTGAGCATCGTCGCAACGCACGGCACATCTCGTGACCGTGACAATGTCGCCTCCACCATCGGTAGACAGATCGCATGTGGGCTGACGTCAATCCATGTGTCAATTTGAACGGGGTCCACGTATTGCTCGAGTCCTTGCAAACCTCGCGCAAACTGGACGGGTTGACGACAGTGCTTTATGAAGTAGTCGGTTTGAAAGGTCAGCCCGTCGCCCACGGGAACGACGGTGCCGTATACATTAGATGCGATGGGGATCTTCGGCGCATGAATCGGGAGCGTTGCAACATGATCTCGGAGATCGTCCAAAATCGGATCCATGGCAGAGGAATGGAAACCGAGTTGCATGTCGAGAGTGATGATCTTGCAACCGACAGTAGATGTCAGATGAGTCCTGAACGCGCACAGTTCCTGGACTGGACCAGAAACCACACAAGATGACTCTGTGTTGATGCACGCTACCGTCACGTTCGAGAAGGATGGGCACGTCGTCAAGACGTCCTGTATCCGTGTGGATGGAAGCGCGACAAAGACCATTCCTGTTTCGCCAAGGGCGCACGCGCGAGACATTAAACGAGCTCTTTTGGCCACGATGGATAGCGCGGTCTCTATCGTCAAAACGTCGGCCATCACCATGGCGGCGTACTCTCCTAGACTAACGAGACCGTTAGGACCTTGATGAACACGTAGTCGGAGACTCACCTATGCCCGATAACGCCGGCAGGAATCACCCCCAAGTGCTTCCACAGGGAAGCAAGACCGTACTCAACAGCCAACACAGCACACTGGTAAGCTTCAAACTCGTCATCTGCCTCAAGAACACGGTCGCAATGCTCCGACGAAACGACGGACAAAACGCCATGATAGCCTAGCGACAAGAGAAAGCGATGGCATCGGTCGATGCAGTTCCGAAACACGGCCGATGTGGCGTAAAGCGAAGTACCCATATCAGGATACTGACTTCCTTGTCCCGAGAAAACAAAGATCGCCTGGCCTCCGTGGCTATCGACGTGCGAAATCGCTGCCGTTTCGAGAGCCCGAACGAGCCCTTCCTTGTCGCTTGCTGTCACTGCCAATCGAGACGGGTATAGCTGACGACGGGCAGTAGCAGTGTACGCGACATCGCAAAGAGGAATATTGTCATGTCTGACGTCGCCGAGCCACTCCATATATTGCGATCGAAGATTTTCAAGCGCCACAGCCGACTTCGCTGAAATGCCAAACACGAAAGGTGACGTCAGGGGAAGCCGCTCTGGTTTGACATGCTCCTCGAGCACCAGCGCTCCGTTGGAACCAGCAGCGCCAAAGTTATTGAGTATTGCACATCGGGGAGCGGATGTCGGAACCCACGTTGCGGGGAGGGTATCGATGACCGTGTTGTCCACGTCAAGTGGCGCGATCAGGGGATGGAGCGTCTTCAGTGAGATTTGAGCCGGAATGAAGTTATGGCGCAACATAAGCAGCAGTTTGCACAATCCAATTGCCCCTGAGGCCGCCTCGAGGTGCCCGATGTTGGCCTTGATCGATGTCACATGCACAGGGTTGTCACGTGTTCGTCCATGAGAAAGAACCGAGCGGATGCTAGCCAGTTCGCACGAATCTCCTGCTTCGGTCCCGGTACCGTGGGCTTCGACGACACTGACACATGTCGGAGCAATGCCAGAGCGCCTGAGAAGTGTTTTGAGGAGATCGGTCTGCGTGGGATAGTGGGGATGCGTAATCGATGACGCCAGACCACTTTGATTGACTTCAACACCCCGGATGACGCCCATGATATTGTCCTTTTCCACAATGGCGTCACTTAGCCGTTTCAAAACAAACAAGCAGCAGCCTTCTCCTCTAGAGTAGCCGTCCGCAGACGCATCGAAACTTTTGCACTGCCCGGATGGGCTCAGAAAATGTCCTCGTTCGAGGCCGACAAACATCTGTTGGATGCGTCACTCCGACGTACAGACATATATCGCGTACTGTACGTACGTTGGGACTCGTAATGACGTTGACGCCGCCTGCGAGGGCCGCATCGCAATCTTTGCTCATCAGGGCTCTGCACGCTTGATGGATGGCCACAATGGAAGACGAACACGCGGTATCGACCACGATCGAGGGTCCTTGCCACTGCATGGCATATGATATGCGGCCGCTCAGAAACGCCTTCAATGTACCTGGGCATGGTGATCAGGCACATTCGTTTGGAAAGCGCAAGCAACTGACCAGTAGCATAGTGAACACCGATGTTGTCGGCGAGGTTTTCTGCATAGTCTTGTGTGGCAGCGCCAATGTAACAACCGAATCTGGCGCGCCGAAAGCAGGGCGATGCATCGGGAACGTACCCCGAGCTCTCTAGAGCCTCGTACGCGGCGTGCAGCAACATCCGCTGTTGTGGATCCATGCTTCTCGCTTCCCGCGGAGATATCTTGAAAAACCTGTGGTCAAAGTCGGCAACATCATAAATGAAGTTGCCTGTCTCGACCCGAGTCTCGAAATGGCACAATCCGTCGGCACCTAGTTGGAAACGATCGTCCGGAATCTACACGAACGTCAGCTAACCTAGATACGAGAATCGGCTGTGCTGACCTTTGAAACGGTATTAATACCTCTTTCCAGCAGCTGCCAAAGCTGAGCAGTATTGGCAGCGCCCGGCGTGTGAGCTGCCATACCAATGATTGCGATGGGCTCTTGGATTACGGGAGCAGGGTCAGTTTCGCCAGACAGATACGCATCGATGCAAACCAATGTGCGCGCAGGCACAACTCTTTCGAGAGCCCGAAGCGCGCTTGACCCTGGGCCAATATTGACAGCCCAAAGCTGTGCGTCTGCTGAAACAACGTATGCGACTTTTTTCGCGACGAGATCCCAATTCACAGGGTAGATGAGCACCATGTCAATGATGAGCTCAAGAAGCGACGGGTAATCAGCGCTAGGCTTGACGATATCCCCGGACACTGTCGATCTGAGAGGGCAGCGCAGATCTCCGTAATCGGGAAAACGAATGTTTCGTCTGCAAATGTCGGCCAAAATCCTGTTTCGAGTGTGTGGGAAATGGAGGTCCGAATGATAGAGAGCATCGACCGTTGTAGGATGTACGGTGCAATGTCGGGATACAAAGGTTGAGAACTTGACCAGCAAGTCCGGTCGACCTGATACTGTCACATTCTTCTCGTCGAGCACCGCCGTCACATGAAGTGAGGGAGAGCGGCAATGCTAAGATCGAGAACGGGTGAGCATGAGAAAAGGGAATAGGAGCGCCGACAGACATATTGTTTGAAACGAGCAATGTGCTGTTCGGCATCAGTTTTCGACAAGCCGAGACAGGATACGCTCCAAGGGAGGGTGGGGTCGATAGGCTTTTCCTTAAATAACTTTCTTGTAAACTGTAAGACGCGTAGGGAAATCCAAAACACGGAACGAAATATTTCGATTGCAGTGGTGATATAGGAGATTGGGTTGTGGGATGCAGCAACAACACAAGCAGGGAATATTCCAGAAGATAGACCGAGGACTCCGGCGGCGTAGTCAATGTTGGTTTTGAGCAGATCAAGCATAGAGCGAGAAGTAGAGTGAGCATAAGACTGATAGCGTAGTACCTGTGCGAGAAAGAGAAACATTCCAGAGACGATGTGATTTTTGAGGTATTTAGGGTCTGGAGTAAGCAGACGAAGAGGGCGATCGAAGTCTGAGGGGCATATGCCACACTGATCACGGTCGTCCGGGGACAAAGTGGCGAGTTCTGCGAGCAAGACGTCCAGACACGAGGAAAGGAGAAGGGAGCCATTAGGCGAGTTGGCGTCGATGATGGCCTGGTCTGCAGCGCGTCTTAGGCTCGTTCTGGAGGTTCCATGACCTGCAAAGACTGGAACGACGAGCCCGTGAGGGTCAAGGGTGCACATCTCGGTATCGACGCTAGCAGGAAGGATACCTGGCGATGGAAAAGATGAGCGAGCTGGCGAAGCGGGTGTGGACCACTAAAATACCTGGATCGCCGGGGAAAGCCAGTGACTTTCCCCTTCTTGGCCCTTCGGTTGTTTGACTTCGAATTTGAAAAGATATCAACAATCTCCTCCTGTTACATAAATTCCAGAGATAAAGTTACTATTACACTTCCATGAATATTCCGCCAGGCAGTCACAAGCACCTGTCCGTTGCTGGACATGACGCAAAGACAGGGCTACCCGAGCAACCAGTGCTTTCCTGAAACACACCGCTCAGCGATCTGTACATGCACTGATCGTTCCTGGGACGAAGTCAGCGTCTTCATCGACATAAACATCAAAAATTTTCCAAGAAGGCCATTTTGTGCGGAATTGGGCGAAGTTTGATCGTCTTACCAAAGTTTTCACCGTTCCACGCGGTCTCAACCGAGAACCTGTACTTATCTCCATTACTCCTCTGTGACGCCGCTTGCCTACCAGAATCATAAGCCCGGTGGCGGATGAACATCCAAATATTGAGACTTCTCACCCTTGTCACTATCATGGTTGAACCCAAAATCCAACGTTGCGCCGGCCGTTGAGTAGTCACTAGGTCGACGTCAGCTAAAAGGACTCTTCTCTTCTTCGCACATCGTTATTCGAATCATCGAAAGAGTAGAAGACGAACACCAATCCTCGATTTTGTGAACGCCAATGTCACTGTCAGTCAGTGACCAACTCAAGCTCACACACCCCGAACGGGTGATTATTAGGTAAGCTACCGGCTACCGTACAGAAACCGTGACCAGCGAAAAGACTTTGAAACGGACTCTGACGGAGCAGAGATGACGCCAAGATTTTCACCGGACCCACCAAACTCGGATTACCTTTCCAGCCGACTACAGCGGCAGTCCGGATCACATCACATATGATGAGACATTCGACATTGGTCTCCTGATACGTGTTTGGGAAACCCACAGACGAGACGGTCGAGGCTTCCAGAAGATGTCATACGCCCGATTGGTTCTAGTTTGGATGGAAGCCTGATCATCACCCACTCAATCGGTATCTCAGTTTACTTACACGAGTCCACAGAACTCAAGCTCGCCAAGGTGGGCGCTCGAGGTCACCGACACGTACAGCATTTCTGGGTGCCGTGCATGCCCACACGCTACATTAATGAGTGATTGAGGATTATGAAGGGAATCTGGAAGCTTTTTTCTACTGTAATAGGCTGTCAAGCCGAATCGGTCGGTCAGCATCTCGATTCTCCTCTAGCCGAGCAGAGGTCACACCGCCAATCACGGGCCTCCTGTAAAGAGCTATTATGTAGCGGTTGGAAAGCTCGGACCACCCTCGAAACGACGTGCAATTGTAAACGCTGGCACCACCTACTACCGGCCCACGGTTCGTCACAAGACCCGATCGGAGATTGTAAGTATTACCGTACTGAAAGGACACCGCTTATATTTCACGACACATGTCAGTGAGGGACGGACTTGTCTGTGTGTGGAGGGATACTTGGGCTGCCGAGCCCGTTTGCTCGTCCGTCTAGCACCCTCTCCGAGGACTGTGGTCGGACGGCGGCCCACTGGGCAGTGGGAACGCCGCATACAGTACGAGCGAGGACGGGTGAGGAGACAGGATGATAGGCACGGTTTCCAACCTGCGAAACTTCTCATCAGGGGGCTACCGCAACCCCGACCGTCACCCTTACACTGAGGCCATTTAGGGTTCAGTTCCCTGGCAGTCTTACCGACTCTTACGCCCTATCGAGGGAGTTGGCCAGAATTCACAGAGGCAGCAACGGCATGTGGAAGGCGCGATCCCGGATAGGCTGGCGAGGTGGGGTGCACGAATGGGGGGGAGGGATGCTTCCTGCCCGACTTACATTTATTTCCATAGGTGGTGCAGGCACTCGGACCACCGCTTTTGTGCAGTGCCATACGCTACCCACGTTGGCTACCCACGTTGGAGCCATTCCAACGTGGCCGCCCTTCACCATCCCGATTCGATGAGCGACGCAGACACTAATAGTGGCCTGGCCTGATAAACATATGCACCAAATGCTTCTTGGCGCTCGCAGTGGCCGCGCCACCAAGTCTGAATCTAGCTGCGTCACCATTTAATTTGTTGGCTTGGAACAAACTGAGACATTTGGGCAGACAAAAAACCAGAACACCAAGACGCCACCTCCGTCAGTACTGGCGCTGGCAGAGCAGTTGACTCAAGTGCTGCATCAGCCTACTATCTGAGCAAATTCGAAAGGTGGCACTAGCTGGCTTCCCGATAAAGACTAGAACATGTAGGCAGTGCGAGCGCCAACCCAACTCGTAAGTACGAAATTTTTTGGCCCTTCGCTAAACCGAAGTTTACGAACGCTATTCGGTTACGGAATCAAACAAATACATTTGCATACCGCCTCGTTTTTCGCCCCCCAACCTCAGACTCTGATATGGCTGCTTTGTAAGCGAAAACTTCGAGGTAATTTTGTCTTGTAGCCTGCTATGAAACGCTAGCTAATATGATTCTCAGGAATAGCAGCTCGTTGAAAGTATATTTAAGACGTGCCAAACATATTGGCTCCCTGTGACACTTGGTGAGTCTTTCAGTTCATTAATTCATTGACGAATTCCACCTCATCGGAATGTTTCAATTGGACTTTGGAATACATACTGCGTATTCTCCCCCTTTCTTCTGTTTGCAAATACTTTTTATTTACTTTGTGTCCGAAGTGCTCGCCAGATTTTTACGACCATCATGACTGAATGCCGACACGAAGATCGAATTATTTCCCTCCTACTCGACGAGGAATCCACCAGGGAGCACTCCTTTTCCCTCTCCGATAGAGCCGCACGCGTCTTCCACCGCCTCCTCGCCCTTCTCCCCACTCACCTCAGCTCGCACTCCTCTCAATCCCCCGCATTCCCACCTACTCTCCTCTTCTCCATTAGCGATGCCTTCCAGCTCGAAGGCGTCGGACCGAATGCATCCGTGTTGCCCTCGATACTCCGCACGCTAAGAGAATGGCGACTCCTCGATCCAGACGATCGCTGTAGCTCCCGGGGCATCTATAAACTTGCGTTCGCCCTGGCAGGGATCACAGACGAGGCATGCGCCCGTTCAGATCTGAATCACACGTCGCACATCCGTCTCCGCGTCAGATGGGTCTCGTCAGATCCCAATTCGAACCACGACCGAGAACCCTCCCCCTTACCATCGACCCTATCGCCATTGCCATTGCCATCGTCACTCCCATCGCAACCTACCGTCCAGTTTCTTGGCTTCCAAGATTCCGCACGTCATGTTCCTCCAGATGCGAACCAACGCCACGTCAACGAACGACCTCGCGAGGCACAAAGGCGCCCGGATTCTGCGGACGCCGCCGTCGCATCGCGACGTCCCTGCGTCACCGGATTCCGCAGCGGCTGCCTGGCATGCCACCAACCACGTGCATGTATGCCCTCCCCCCCAACCAGCCCACAAAAGATGTGTGACGCCACGGACAACGTCGTCCTGAGCATTTCGTCTCCCAGCCCATGGCACGTCGCACGCTCGACCTCCCAACAGACCCGTGGCGACCAAAACGAACCACCACTTAGTGTAGCCCCCGTCAGACGTGGCATCATCAAAGTCAGAGCCGACCCCAAACGTGCCCGCGCGACGACCCTCTCCCCTCGTTTATCACACGCCACGCTCGACCGCGACGCTTCTCTCCACCGACGCGCACTTCGCTCTGCGAATCGCACCCGCCAATGGCCCGTCGATCCCCGTCCCTCGGCGCGTGCTTCTCCGATCGATCTTCGTGAAGCACCGCGCGCCCGGACGCTGCGATTTTCGGAATCGCACCTGCGCGCGCCCGACGGGCGGGTCCGGGGAGTCGGGCTCGGGTTTGGTGCGGCGACGATGCCAGCACTGTCTTCACGTCGGAGTCCGCTTGGGCTCGAATGTCCCGCGACACCGGAAAGGACGAGGGTGGGTTCTCTGGGTGCCAAGTCGCGCTTGGACCGTCCGTTCACCCTAAGCAGACCTACCACTTTCTACTCGCCATCGACGGTTCTCAACGTTGGCCCGACCGGCACACGTCGCATGACGACATCACAGATTCAGACGTACGCTGCACCGCGCGTCGACCTCCTTCCCTTTTCGCCGCTGCTTGACTCTCGGAAATGGGCGTGATTAGTACTTGTGACTTGCTCTGTGGACAATTTAGTGCTGTGCTTTTCTTTTTCTCATCTCCGCTACTCTACGCTTCAGCTTCGACGAACGCCAGGAGCGTCTCTTGTTGTTTTCTCTGTGTTATTCGTCGAACTTGAGTGCACGAACTACTAGTAGTCGTATTCTAATGTTATAGTCTTGTTGCATACCCCTGGACTTCCATGACTGTCGCTACGGGAAAGACTCGAAGGGCTTCATACCCATAAAGTGCGAAATTAAAACAAGATTTATCCTTGAATCTACCACATATGACTACATGACGACGCGTAAGTATACAAGGTGTACATAGAGGGCTATCTTGCCCCAAAGACATTGCCTCCAATTTCACTCGCTTAGTGCTCCGTTTCTTCCCAGGTCCTTCCGACCGTCTTGAACAAGTCTGCTTCGGTAACCTGCTTGCCGCTCGTGAAGTATCCAGCCGCAATCTTGGCGTCGATCTCGACCCTCGAGTCAGGTGGAATCAAGTGTTCTGCGCAAACAACTGAGTAACAGGCGAGACGTGACGCGTGAAGAGACACAACGCACCAGGAATATCGTATCGTTTCAATATACGAATGCCGGATTGTACGATGGCATTGTATTTCCTGTACACAATTGAAGCGCTCGCGCTGCAACGTGGAGGAATGGCTTACATGTCGCTCATCGACACCATGTTGTCGATCTTCGTGATACCAAGCCAGTGCAACACATCAGGCATCAACGCTT
The DNA here is from genome assembly GCA_038090175.1 of Austroboletus eburneus. NCBI lineage: Eukaryota > Fungi > Basidiomycota > Agaricomycetes > Boletales > Boletaceae > Austroboletus > Austroboletus eburneus. Next base: position 9,399 of record JBBPMF010000135.1, on the reverse strand, counting down.
GGAAACGCATGTCCTTCACACCGGCGATGAGTTCCGTAGACTTGAAGTACTTGTCCGCGGAGTCGCCGCCACGTTTCCGAAGGTTGTACACGAGGTACCTGACGGATTCGTTTCAGTCGAGGATCATTGTACATCAACGACTTACTTTGTCACTTCTCCGAGGGCTCGACCTTCCTTCCGGAAGTAAACGACAGCACCGACGCCACCGCGTTGAGCGCAACGTATGCATTCCTCGATGGCGAACGTGAGATAAGGCTTGCAAGTACAAATATCAGATCCAAAGACGTCAGATCCATTACCTGCCGAGCTAAGTCAACGGGTATAATTCATTTCACACAAGGCAAGAACTTACACTCGTCGTGTACACGAAGCGTGAGCTCTTTTGACTCGTCTGACATGTATTCCGGAGGACCGACTTTTACAACATCAGCTGTCATCTCATCCAAACCGTTTCTAATACTTACATATGTAAACGGTCAAGTTTCCAATCGGGGGAAGGAATACTTTGATGTCAGGACGCGTGATCAGTTCAGGATACATTCCACCAGTGTCTTCAAAGAGTGCCCGGCGAAGTAAGGTTTCCGAACTTTTCGTCGTATCAATACGAGAACAAGTAATCAGGGTAAGATCACTCACATTCCAAAACGCTCTGCGACACCAGGTAGATACCATACGGGCTCGACCGCTGCCTTGCTTGCTGTGATCTCTACTCCGGGATCTGCATTACTCTCCGACCCATCTGCGTTCTTGAGTGGCCTCGTTCGCAGTACTACACGTCCGTCGACAATAATCTCGCCCTTTCTGGCCGATTCGTCTATTTCACTCAATTTGATATGTGCCTTGGTTACTGCGATACTCGGGCGAATGTCCAAGCCAAGCTCATCCGTTTCCTTCTTGAAAATCTGGGGGACCATATGTCCCCAAGGATCAAACGACACGATCTTGGTGGGATCATACCACGAGGGTTGGGGAGGGATCGGAACCGGAGGCTCGGTCTTAGAATAATCGGGCTTGTGAGTTGGGTTGAGGGTGCCCATCGCGATAGCAAGGGCTCTATAGATAGAATAGGAACCAGAATGTGCACCAAGGGCATTACGTTGTTTGATAGAAGTTGGCAGTCTTGAGCAGATAACGGGACCGCGGACGGCAGGATCCGAAGCTCCCCACTGAAGCGGATAAGGTTTGATACCGTGCTGATCCGGATAGGCTGCAAAGAGTTTCGAAACCAAACATCGTCAGCGGCGTGACCAATGACATAGGGATCGTACGTATAGTTACGCAAGCGATGTCGTATGATCCGGAAGCGGGGTAAATGACGTGCTTCCGATGACCAAACGCCCACGGAAGGGAACGGAACACGGATGCATTCACCCCGCCGAAACGAACTGGTACAACTCACTCGCCAAAATGACCCGACCAGGGTACAGGGCTCTCTCCCGCTCTGACCTGTCCGTGAACTGATGGTCAGAGGGCGTGCCCGCGGGAGAACCAAACGGCGCGGGAAGGTTCTTCGTCAAGGACGATGGTGATAAGAGCAAGTTTACCGACGGTGGCGAACCCAGGCTTTCGGGACCATTGCGTCCCGGAATCGGGATACCGTTCTTTCTTTCTGGTGAGGCCGGCGTCGTCGTCAATGCATCGAGCTACGATGGCGTGGAATGAAAAATGGGAGTACGAACACAGATACCATGAGTGTTTGGAAGTGAAGTCGTCACTGGGTTGCATTACCTTTGCTTGCAACGTTTGCTGGGAGACTTGGAGTGCGTTAAGATGTGCTAGGATTTGCACCAAAACGGCGTCGTTGGTGCCAGTGGCCATGGGTAGTAATGCGGACAAGACGAGATGGTGGGAAGAAGACAAGTCGCTGAGCTCGCTGTCTTAAAGTTCCGAAGAGTCCTCTTACCCGAATCACGGCCCCAAGACTGCTGGCCTTTTTGGGTCAAACTTCTCAGACTCTCGGATTGATTGTAAGTATAATATAAGTATGTATACGAGATGAGATAAGGGTACTAATAAGAACATGTTAGGCAAGTAATACTACGATTTCAATTAGAAAAAAAGAGCGTTATTGAGTTGTGTGTGCAAAGAAAGCAAAACGAAAGCAGTAATCAGTACTTTAGTAATCGTGATCGGATGCTAAAAAGAATCTTCCCGTTCAAGCATGCCTCTGAGGTCGAACGACTCGGCCATGTCTTTTCTCATCTCGTCGACAATATGCATTACCAGATCCTGCTGGTTATGTAGTGGCGCAAACGACCTCGATCGACGAAGTGTTCTCGATCTCGGTTCCACATCGGCACGTAAAGCGTTCATCTGCCGATACGACGGGAGAGAGTCCTTTCTCGCCGGTGGAACGATCATGTTCCCGGAGTGACCAGATATATTCTCGCGAACCCCTCTCGCTCTCGAGCGGGGCTGAAGTGGTGCAGGCTCCGGCAAAGGAATGGAATCGAGGGAGATTTGCTGAAAGGTGTAGTCTTGAGGTGCACCGGTGGTACGAGCATGCGACGGTGCGTTTGGAAGAGCTTCCCGTCTGTCAGCGACGACGGCCGGCTCTCGTGTGACAGCCTTCTTGCCAAGTATCCTTTGCGACGCTTGAGAAAGCAAAGGAAACCCTGCCATGGTGCGTCCCTCTGTCAGCTTGAGAGCCTTCCTCTGATGTCGTGGAGTCACTGGTGGAATAAAGGGAGGGCTGGTGACAGTGCGAGACTCAACAGTGCGAGGACGTAAATGATCAACGGAAGCCATACGACGGGGGTAGAGTTCCTGCACGCCAGCTTTACGATAAGCCTCGCGCACGACGTTCCGATAGTGACTCTTGGGATCGTCAAGCGAGCGGAGGGCATCTAAACGAGCACATTCGATAGAACAGAACCAAAATTCGTGAATTTCCAAAGTCTTGCGCCCGCAAAAGCAGAACTCCGGGGTGTAGGCATCCATCGAGGGCGGTGGTTCGGGAATGATGAGGTTGTGCATGATAAAAGGATGAGCGTAGGTCCAGCCGTCAAGTTAAAGAGAATGATCGAAGTGTGCCCGAGAGGCTGCTCGAGGAACGGGAGATAGAATTAGAGCGAATGGCACTTGGAATAGCACGTCTGTTAATAAGGCCCTCCACCACTCGCTTTGCTGGTGGAGTGGATTTTTGTCTGTGAAGGGACAAGGCAAATTATTCACCACCACCGACGAACTTGGATAGGCATATTCATAAATTCCACAAAAAACTGCCCTTTATAACCCGGAGAGTGGACCAGACGGGTCCAAGCGAAAACAGGGGCAACGGTCTAGAACACACACGGGAGAGTATGGAAGTAGAAGGTGGGCATTTTAAAATTTGAGAGAGGGCGCACCTGTGGTTTGAAATTTCCGACTCGTTTCGGGGAATTGTTTACTAGAATCACGTTCGAACTTGGTAACAAGGTCGGAACCGTTTGACTTGCGCTTCGCATCATTAAGCCGGAGATCTATGAGCAAGAAAGATTCGCAAGTTCTGCAGAATTTATTCCACAACCTTTGGGATTCGCAAGACTTCCGACGAAAAATTAAAACTTCCCTATGCATAAATCAGATAGAAGAGACTTGGTCCCTTCGCCGAGGAATGTTATTTTCCACCGTGGAGACCAAGGCAAGTAGCATAGTTTTCGCCGAACCTCAGCTCTGCTCCACAGTCGCGCTTTGCAGAGCGTTTCCACTACACCGAGTCTTGTTATAGGACTTTGAACCTGTATTGTGTGACGAGGTGGGCCCATGTGATTCGTGAAATGTGAAACAACGATAAGATTGTGCGGAGGTTATGGGTCGGAGTACTGCTTGTACGCTTCAGGATGGGCTTACGACTAGTACAACGAATACCCTAAAAATAAAGTTCAATGGTGACTAAAAATTTGGACGAATGTCTAAATCGAAGAAGAAAATTTTCCGTAGAGTGCAAAAAAGAGGGAGAGGGATGGAGGTGAGAAATGAACGATGGACGAGGAGAGGGAAAGGAAAGAAATCAGGACAGAAAAAAAAACCATCAAAGAATAGACCTCTTCATCCTTGGCACACATGCGTAGCCCCCTTTCTTGAGAACACCTTTCCACATAGCTCGCAGCGCCATCTCATCAATCGCAAATGAACTGTCAGCGCGTGTCTGATCAGGCTCCCTCGTTGCATCGCTGCAGCATTGCAGTCGCGCCATTGACACGTGAGAATCGTCTTTTCGTTGCCGCGAATGCTATGGACTTTGCGAAAATGGGTGCTGACTTGTTTGGAATCCTGAGAGAGGTGAACTCCGCAGGTCTGATAAGAGCCGTGCACAGTAGAGACCCATTGACATGTAGATGTAGATGGAGTATCGGGGTCCTCATAGCGGATGTGATTGGGCGGTTGTGGCAATGTTGACGATGGTGATGATAATGATAATGACTGTGTTGACAAATGTGGTAACGGCGGTGATAATGATGCAACTGGTAAATTTGGGGCAGGTGTGAGGGTGAGTTGGACGTCGGGAAAGTCTTTCATGAGCTGGACAAGGAAAGCATTACTATTTAGAAAATTTTGGTTCGATCAGTCTACCGCAACTTAAGCACAATGACACATAGGATGGTCACATACAGAGGATCAGATTTATCTTCATGGGTGTTATACATGACTCGGTAGGACACAGATGGAGCCGTTTCAATGGCCCTGAACTTGAAACTGGAGGGAACCTCGAAGAATAAAAAATGGGGGGAATCAGAGGATTTATTTCATACAGTTCGGCTGAAATTAACACTTCTCAGCAATTCTAGTATGCACTGAGAGCTCCGCTTGCAGCCTCGTTCGTCATTTCCGTCACGAAACCCTTCACTACTACTACTACTAAGGTGGCTAATTAGTAGGTTGGCAAATAAATATTTAATTTGATGCCCACTGACCCGAACTTCTTAGAAAACATCAAACACGCTGCAAACCGAACGTCAAGTGGTAGGCTATAATATTTTCGGTATGAGTGGAACGTTTTCTTTGCCGAGAAGCGTGACGTACTGCCTTTCAGAATCTGATGAGGTATGTCATATCAGTATGTATAGGACACACGCAGGAATAGAAAAATATTGAAATCTCCCATCACAAGTCGAAGGATTTCGATCGTCGAGGCAGAGTAAAAAACATTTACTATCGTTGCACCTTGGTTTACTGCATGTAGGCAGGAAGCAGAAAGAAAACCGACCAAATGACGTTAATCATCATGGAGTTTAAGTGCCGGTTGGCGGCATGGTTGATGGCCCATCAGTACTTCAGTGATGGCCGTGTGTTTGTCAACACCAATAATGCCAATCCGGGGAGCGGAAGAATACACATGTCACTAGTCACTTCTGTCCTTGCCAAACAATTTACGTCTTGGTTTGTCAGACTCAGATGTGCGTACTTGAATCCTCCCTTATTAATTCCGAGTCGTAGGCGCAGTGCATATAGAGCGGAACCTTGAAGAGTAAGTAGCCTAAGACTTGGTTGGTACTATGAGCGAAGAAGTTCTGTAATAATTAAATAACCGATATTTTCACACAGAATCTTGAGCTTACTTGGGACCGCCAACTTGTATGCAAAGTATTATTTCGGCTCCTTTTCAGTAGATATGGCGGGTTAATTGTGTTGTTTGCGATCACCCATGTAACCTTTCCCGTTCACAGCAAATATTGGCAACTGATACGACATGTACATGGATCTTCGCCATAAAAAAGCAGACAGCTGCATTTCGGTTGGCCGTACCTGTCCAGCGGTGTTGGGCAGTTTGCGAGAAGCATTCGATCGGGGAGATTTCAGGTGTGAGTGGATTGCATCCGCACTGAAATCATGATGGTCTGACTGATGAGTCTTGGACCGGATTCTTCCCCATACATGTTAATATGGTGAGGGCAGTTCCCCAAGAGCAACATTTCCAGGGCAAGTCCGATTGGAGCATCTCAAGTTCAATCGGTAAGTACCGCAATGATCTCGGATATAGTTACTCGTGCCAGAGTTTACAAATAGCGATATGGGCTTGCTAGCCTAATAGATTCTAAGCGCGTCAGGATCGTTCCACGTTTTCCCACATCTCCCGTATTTCCCGATCATGTCAGGATCGACTAATCCTGGAGTCGCCATCCTTGGAAGTGGTATCTTCGCCAAAGAAGGTGACAGAGTTTTCCATGGACGATGTCCCCAAATTTACCAGATTGCGGCTACTTGACAGGCCATTTACCCGCTTTCAAAGCCCTCGGTCCACTCGCACCCAACTTGAAGGCTGTTTACTCGCTATCAGAAAGGAGCGCTCGTGAGATGGCCTACGAAGCTCTTGACCTTCTCCAATCGAAGCCAGACATCTACCACGATGGAGACTCATCACACAATCTCGATGCCCTGCTCGCCAGGTTAGACATCGCGACCGTGATCGTCGTGCTTCCGATCACTGTACAGCCCACGATCGTCCTCAAAGCCTTGGCGGCAGGCAAACACGTGCTCAGCGAAAAGCCCGTCGCGCCTGACGTTGCCTCGGGCTTGAAGTTGATCGAGACGTACGAGGCAAAGTATAAACACAAGGGTCAGGTATGGCGCGTCGCAGAGAACAGCGAGGCGGAACCGGGATATACAACTGCTGCACAAGCGATCAGGGCAGGTAAGATCGGGAAAGTGACCTTCTTTAGTGTACGAGACGTCGGTTATGTGGAAAAGGAGTCGAGGTGGTATCAGACGCCCTGGCGCAAGCATCCGCAAGTGAGTCAGTCGATCTACCTTTGAAATCGTGTAGCTGACGTTGCGATCGATGCATAATTTTTCAAGTATCAAGGGGGGTTCTTGGTACATCTAAATTTCATATAAAACTACACGAGCTGATTCGCCACTCATATTTATAGCTTGACGGAGGTGTTGTACGTCCGCCTGATTGCCTTGTTCTTCAGAGTGGCTATTGATAACACACGATTGGTCAGCATTTAGCGGCTGCTCTGCGTGTCCTTGTTCCGAGTCCGATTATCCATCTTTCGGGGTTCGCTTCTTCGAACATGGAATGGCTCCAACCACATGACACGCTCCACGCAATTCTTCGATCAGCAGATGGTTCGCACGGAATACTAGAACTGAGCGTTGCCGCGCCCACAGACTCGCGCACCACCATCGGCAACGGTGTCGTCGTCACTGGTACAAACGGGTATCTCACCGTGGACCAAAGCGATGTCACGGACCCTGTGACAGGGGAGGACAAGGGAATATTTCGCATTGTTATCAAGTATGTGACCCGGGATGCAAGTGGAAATGCCAGTTCAGAGAGGGAAGACGTGATCGACGAACCAGAGAGGGGTATCGAGCTGGAGTTGGCAAGCTTCTTTTCGGCAGCGTTTGAAGGCAAGGACGACGGGTTGGGTAGTCCGAGAGGTGCACTCCAAGATGTGGCCATGATCCAGGCGGCTTTGAACAGTAGTGGAAATTTGGTTGATTTAGAAAATTTGGTTACTCCAGCCTCATAAATTCCCGGTGGCATACTTTTCTGACTTACGCACGATTCTAACACAGACTATAATCCAAACATTTGCGCTCGGTTCTGAGGCCATGTTACAGATCACCGTGATAGCGTTCAGGAACAGCGTAACCATTCATCCTGTGAAATCAGAAGTAACTTACTTGTAAGCTGAGGTTGTGGTGAAAGTGAATCCACGCTCATTCGTCTGTGGTACCATTGAAACAACGGGCAAGAGTTCCACATTGATAATGGAGGACAAGGAGCGCGAGGCACGCGCATAGCCACAACGCTAATATAGTACACAGTACTCAGCGCTTCAATCTCTCGCGCGTCGCATAGGTTTGTCCACTGCTAGGTGAGTGATTCGCACTCGCGCCCAGTTCTCTCATCATGCATCACTCTCGTTCCCTCTCCCTTCCATGTCGTGTATGTACGTAGTCCTCGCAGTGCTATTGTGAACCTCCCAGCTCCCGCTCTGCCGGGTCGCAGCCCATGGCCAAAGAGTACAAACTCGCCGAGCGCAGCGGTCATGCAATCGTGGCAAGTATTTTCTTTTTTCTAATGGGACTCGACGTCAACGCTAAACTGAAGTTCCTCAAAACTTGTTGAACGACCGGCGCGTTACTAGGAATGAATTTTACTACTGTGTGTATAAATATGGTGAGTCCCTTCCTCAAAAATCGTGCAGCTGATAACCTCTCGACCACTGACAAGTTCTTCGAATCTTAATAGGTAAATTTCTTATGATGCGACTCCTTGTCAACACGACCCTTGGGTTGTGTTCGATCGTCTGTTGGATGAGACAGCCTCAACTGAGTTTGGACAACATGCTAGGACTCTACGCCCCGAATCATTTTGTCCTAACTCGGGCATTTCTGCAATTGAATTTATTCCTTTGCCTACTTCCTCTGACTTGCACGAGTCTAATTATTCCAACACCGTCACAGCGACGTTCGAGTTACCTGAACTGGCGCATTCGGAGTCATTATCGACCTTCACCATGATCGCTTGACGGTATCTGGCAAGTCGGCCACCTCTGATTCTCTCGAGGATGTCGTGTACGCTATTCATGAACACCACCACACCAAATCATCTACTCTGGTTCAAAGTATGTCGGTCACGAGTCTTGGAGTCCTCTGATCTGGAAATTAATGTCGATCACAGCATGAAGATGATGCGAAGGCCAAAATGGAAAATCGCTTGCTGACATTGACACTCCCCAAGTCAATCGCGAATAACAGCCATAACACATTACCAATCGCACCACAATCTTTCTGCTGATCTGTTGTATTTGTAGAATATATTAGTAGCCAAGTTGTACAGTATGAATCGGAATCCTGATAATAGAAACAAAATTGTTTGGTTAAATGCGTGCATAGTAAATGGCGCTTAACGGGGTGCGTTACAGTAGTGTGATGTGATTGATGGGCCACTCATCGAGTCGTACCTAATGACTGCTTCAGGCCTTACAATTGTAATTGGCCCGAAACTTGTATGAAAAGCTTGACGCCATTCACACTCTGGGCACGATGCAGGAAGAACATGCGAATAGTATTCGTGACTAGACAACTTGAAGGGTATTTTACAGGACTTGGAAAGCAGGGGCTGAAGCGGCCGGAACCACCAATTACAGGTGAAATGTTCCTGAAAAAAATGTAAGTGATCTACTTGTCAAGTGGCAGCAAAGTTTAAGAAGTAGTCTCAGAATTGAAAGAGGTTAACGGTCATTCCCACTCAAATTGAGAGGTCGTATTCATTAAATCAGTGTTTTTTTATGGCGGTCGGATTGCTGCATTAATCACGCATTTTTGGGAGATCTCGCATTTTTTTTATTTATTGCATCGCGCACTTTTTTTATTTATTGCATCGCGCACTTTTTTTTGGGGGGAATCTCGCATTTGTTTTGGTCGCGCACTTTTTTTTTGGGGGGGGGAATCTCGCATTTT